>JAULBR010029360.1:0-15408 GCA_032355825.1 Melanodrymia aurantiaca
GTTTGAACTATGTTTGAACTATGTTTGAACTATGTTTGAACTATGTTTGAACTATGTTTGAACTATGTTTGAACTATGTTTGAACTATGTTTGAACTATGTTTGAACTATGTTTGAACTATGTTTGAACTATATTTGAACTATGTTCGAACTATGTTTGAACTATGTTTGAACTATGTTTGAACTATGTTTGAACTATGTTGGAACTATGTTGGAACTATGTTGGAACTATGTTGGAACTATGTTGGAACTATGTTTGAACGTAATGCTCTGCAGTTGTACGCATTTAAAATAAACTGTACAACTGATTAATATTGCGACATGGTTTTTTTCTCACGAATACGCACCTTAGTGCTTGCTGACGACGTTTAAATGTTAGGAACGACCATTGGTATCTAAAAAGGTTAATGGTGTCTGAGAAAACACAGCTCGTTGTGGACAATGAAAACGCTTTGGTAGACAAAACCACAAAACACGTTTAGCTGCCATCGATTGAAGTCGCGCTCCTTAGTAAATAATATGGTATAAATCAGTGTCAACAATGACACAACAACCTCTGTCATTGATTTACTAGTTTATAAACAAATCCTATATTATTGCTAGCACACTCTAAAAGTGGGTAAATAATGCATGCCTGTAATCTTCTCGACTTGAGGTTGGTCGAGAAATATGCGACATTTACATGTCCTTATCTCGCCAACCCCACCCCGTTCTCTCACTGTTTATGTACAGTACCATCTTCATCTTCACTGTTGACAGGAAGGTGAAACAAGATTTCTACTCGTACTATTACAACTATAGGAGTGCGTGGTCGGTATTGGCAACCACATACTGCTGTTATTTTTTCCATGAACTTGCCCAAACTGCGTTAATTTTAGTACTCATTATTTGTTGTGTTTCACGTTAGTGCATATTATACTTATTAATACACGATTTTATTGTAAAATCTGTCAGGTAAATGACATAAACCAAAATATGCGTAATTGTGTTTATGGTAAAAAGTAAGTTTTATACTAATACGATCACATTCAAACAAAATCTCTGCACAACACTGAATTCAACAAAATTTTCAAAATATCGGCGACAAAAGGTTTTCATGGACATAATTATTATCCCAGTGTGAAAGAAAAGAAATACACGACGCACATCGACAATACATCGGTAGCTAATAACGAAAACTTACCCGTGTATTGAAATACGTTGTGACTCTTTTGTATGTGTATGTCATTATCTTGATCTTAATATATGCTCTTGAACATTGATAATTATAACTTACGTTTGCAGACTGACTACAGAAAACGTTTCTTTTCTTCGTACAACGAACTTGGCGAAAAACTAAACGGAGATGGTGAACTTAATGGCACACGAACAGTGACATTTTCAGAACCCGAGTCGTCTGGTCTTGAAAACGGCTACGATGGTGACAACAGCAACAACGTGACAACGCTTCCAGATATCGACACGTCGGCACCAACACTGAAACGTGTATCACTGAAGGAGCCCATTGAGAGCACACAAGATGAGACCAGCACGGAGTTAGACCCACAATGCAATGGAGAAACAGAAGAAGACCAAGTGAGAACTCTGATGATCAGTCCTGTTCAAACTCCCGTGGTCTACAGGCCGGAAACACGTGACAGTGAACGAATCAGCATCGAGGACAGACGGACGAACGTGCTCCAGGGATACGTACATAGAATATGTCCACCGGACACCAAGGTGGTCAAGATGTATTTATCTTCTGGCTTCTTAGGTACGTTTTGTTTGTCAATATATATGTATGTGTCATCATGAATTGTCATGCAATGTTTATTACTAATAATATATTATAATATCAGCGTAATGTAAGACTACTTAACTAGTAATTATATTGTTAATGAAATAATTTCTAAAAAAACATTATAATTATATGTTTGAATTTACATAAACTATATAAAAAAGATCTCTGTAAATCCATATTAGCACGTTATGCAGTTTTGTCGTGATGGTCCAATTTTCGTGTAATTCGTGAGCTAGGGAAGTCACGCTAATATAACACATGTACAACCAAACTTTATTACCAACACTACGTTTTCGATCAACGAATCCATGTACTCAACGAAATGTGTGTTTTTAGCAAAACCACGAACATTATAGCCAATTATATATGTAGTAAAGTGTTCCACAGTATTTAAAATTGTAATTGTGTATAATTAATTATATTCAGATACTCAAGTAGAAAGAACGGTTCTGATGGAGCGCGTCTTTCCACGCTTGAAGGAATACTGTCTGTCACAAGGTCATGAACTCCAGGTGTACGACCTGCATTGGTCAATGAAAGACGGCGTATCGGACGAACATGGCGTTCCCAAACTGTGCAAGAAGATCATCGACGAGTGTCATTCCAATTCCATGGGCATTAACTTTCTGGTAATTAGGCAAATTGTAATTATCCAGGTAGGACGGTTATCACAACCCGCATCTGTTGCTAATAAAGTTAACATTTACTTACATATTATTGCTTGCAGTATCCAATTTGTTTGTACATATTGTAGTTTAGTATGGTCCTGGCACTTTTGCCTACAATATTTTAGTACGATACAAAATATTTTAGACAAAAAGTACACATTACCTTACTATAACGTATTAATTTTAATAATAAAAAACGGACTGAGTCAGGTCTATGTAACAAACATCATTACATGACCACCCAGGCTAGCTTCCGTCGTAGATGCGCACCCAGGCTAGCTTCCGTCGTAAAACTCGGGGGTGTACCTTTAATGTATTTACGCTTCACTGAGCATCCATGTTTTCCCGTTCATTTGCAAAACAAACATTGACATTGGCATTGCTATAGTGTCTTCACAAGGTAAGAATGTTCAGAGTATATGTGCTAATATTTCAGTTACTTGTTGGAGAAAAGTACGGACCATACCTTCTGCCGCCTGAGATAGCAGAAGAGGAGTTCGAATCGATAGAAGTGGCGGCCAGCGACTACAGAGACAGCCAACTGATGATACTGAAACTGAAAATGCACGAAATCGAGAGCACCAAAGCAGAGCGGGAGACAGCGAGGAAGAATCTGATTGTGGAAGTTGATGCTGACAAAGCAAACTCGCTGCAGACTCCAGACATCCAGAGACGAGACAGTGTATTTAGTAAACCGGTAGATGCCGACACGGAGGAGTCTGCCAGTGTCCCCTCGCAGAAGTACCGGCGCCGGGTGAGCATAGCACGGAAAGACGGCCAGTCCATGAAGCAGTTGAAGGAGGAGGAAGAGGAACTGCCAGACGTCAACCTCCTCCAGCAGTGGTACAGCAAGGACGAGAACTCTGTCCCAGCCGTCTATCGGCTACACAAGATCAGGTGAGACCTATTGCTACCATGGCAATTAGTTAAGTTATTTAATGAGCACATGATGTTATTTATTGAGGGTCGCTGTATACTGAGAAGTGATATTTTTGTAGAAGATACATATCTCAAATCTCTATGCAATCAAACGAGCATAGGAAACACGCCAATCAATGTCGTGCGTCAGTTAGTTTGTCAGGTTGTGTGTGTGTCTGTCTGTATGTATGTCAGTATTTCAATCTGTATATGAGTGAATGCGTTGGTCGCCCTGTTGGATCTTTCGATAAGTTGTTTGTCGGTCGGTAGGTCAATTGATCGATCAATTAATTGGTCGGTTTGTCAGTCAGTGATTCAGCCAGCCAGACAGCAAGTGAGACAGACAGCCAGCAAGCCAGTCAGTCAGTCAGTCAGTTAGTGAGTTAGTCAATCCTTGCCTATTTACAGCTGGTATGTTTATTGTTGTGCACGTTGGTTTGCAGCACGGTGTACAAGGACATGAACAAAGTGGACAGAGCGAAGAGTTCCGCTGCCAGATACAGCTGGGATATCATTTCACGAAAACTCATCAAACTATTCCAACAATTCGCTCCACAACTCGTCACCTCACAAGATCGGGCCAAATATTTCCAGTCACGTGAGTATTATCTTGCAATATACATGCTATTTTAAAATAGAACACACGACAACCTGCACGCATGCACGCATGCACGCATGCACGCATGCAAAGTAAATTGGTTTCTCAAAAGTATTGTTTTGTAGGACTTTATTATTTCATTTCAAAGAGCAGGTTTGCACAACAATTGGAAACCTAAAGCAGAACTGTAGGTTTAAATATTTGCTATAAAATATGGTTAACCCTTTACATGCTATATTACCTACAAAGCACTTATTGTAACATTTCATCTAAAGTTGTATGCTGGAGACAGATTCAATGTAGTGGATGGTGAGGTTTGAGGACTATTGGTGCCACTTTTACGTTTGAGTCCATTTGTCGTTTTATATTATACATGCTCGCCCCTACCTCCTAAGCTATTTGACGGATTCTCTCCTCATATTGCTTGACTACGTTTACAGTTCTAGAAGTGGAACTGGAGCACGTGTTGGGAGATCCTGACACAGTACACACGCTGTGCATACAGAGGACCATGGCTGGACTCCAGCGCCGCCTGGGCGACAAGAACGTGCGCCAATACGTGGACGTCGACTCGAGAAACATGGACCGTCTTGACGTCAGAATGAATGACCGCATCAACGACCTTCGTGAAGATTCTATTCCAAACAAGGTTGGTCTTCCTTCAATCCCATATTCCTAGTTACGATTTTATATAGAAAAACACCGGTGGATATATGTGTGATTTCATATTTCTGTTTAGGATATTATTATTATTCCAAGCAAGACGGGATTAGTCAAATTAAGCGTTATAAACTTGGACATTATCGAAGTGATCACCATTCGTGGCATCCAATTTAAACTGGAGCTGTGAGTTTACCATTTCTATATATGCATTAGAATTGTGTTTTTGAGAGGCTGGGGGTGATCTCTATCACTAATCATATTATACTAAGTTTAACTTGATACCTCAAAATGTATACCTACTAATACGTAAAGGCCACATTAGTCTCATTCATTTCACTTTTAAATTCTGGCAAACTTTAGTTTAACTCTCTGATAGTCACGTTACCGTTGTTGATGTTCTACATGTAGACATTGTGAACAACATTGATGAATGTGATGATTGTTACGTTTTTCAGCTACATGAAAATCACATCCATAATTTCGAAATAGACTGGATAGAAGGTGGCGTGGCTACAACGGGAAACAGAGAGCACGTCGTGTACCTAGAGCGCATGTGCAAGGTGGTGCATGATACTGTACAGAGACAGCTGGAGGAGACATTCAGAAGTGAGCGCGTCGACAGACAGATGGAACTGTGCGAGGAGGTGTCCCAGCATGCCGCCATGTGCCACGCCAGGTGAACATCTAGGCCATTAAAGGCACAATGTCTACTTTTAACACTGTGCTACCGTCCTTGTACATCTAATGCTATTTGTAACATATTTATGTCTAATAGAGCATTTTTAAATTAACAGTTACATACAGTTATCATTGTATAATTTGGCATGAGAGAAACTAGTTTAGGCAAAAAAACACATTAAGCTATTAAAACCATTTGGATAACCAATACCCCATTAGCTAGAAATATGTTACAAACAGCATTCGTGTTAAAACTAGGCATTGTGTCTTTAAAGCAACTGGTTCAATTTTAGAGGTATACCACAAATTACGAGCTCCCAAGCCTTAACAATATGAATATTATCAATGTCCTGTGTTTTAATATATTTATTTTTCTTCAGGGCCAAACAGTTTCATGGTAGAAAAGATATTCTGCAGCGGATAAAATCACACATCCGGTCGCAGGCTGCATACCCATTGGTTATACATGGCAAGCCAGGAAGCGGAAAGTCGGCCATTTTGTCTAAAGTTGCTAAAGATATTCATAAATGGATAAAGGGGTATGTATATAATACATGCTATAAATCATATTAGTCCTGATCGAATTTTCTCTTAAGTGCATTGTTAGATCTGATGAAAGTTGAGATGTGAATCAATATAAAACTAGATGCAACATTAAGGTTCAGGGTTGAATGTAAAACTAAATCAGATCATGAAAGTTGAGGGTTGAGGGGGTCTATGTAAAACCTAGATCAGATACTTAAGTTGATGTTTGAATGTAAAACTAGGTATGATCATTAAGACTGAAGGGTTATAAATGCATATCCAAAGATAACATAATTGTATATTAGTTTTGCAGATTACAAAGATAATACGTTTTGGTTATTACAAAGCTAATGTCACTACGTTACGCAGATTGTGTGTTGGTTATTACAAAGCTAATGTTATAACGTTACGCAGATTGTGTGTGGGTTATTACAAAGCTAATGTTATTACGTTCGTAGATTGTATGTTGGTTATTACAAAGCTAATTATATTACTTTACGCAGATTGTGTGTTGGTTATTACAAAGCTAATGTTATTACGTTAGTAGATTGTGTGTTGGCTATGTTATTACGTAAAGCAGGTTGTGTGATTGAAATAGCACTGTGTGTTTTCCACGTTGTCTAGGTCGGACGTGCGAGTGGTTGTGAGGTCGGTTGGAGTGACGTCTGCTTCCACCAATGTGCGCACGTTGCTGAGGGACATGTGTCATCAGTTGTGTGAAATCACAGGCTGCAACTACGACGATGTACCCACAGTGAGTACACTTGTATCGTCTGTTATATTACCTATTAGTTCTATACTAATTCAACAGTGAGTACACTCGTATACTCGGATATATTACCTATTAGTTCTACACTAATTCAACCAACTGGCTTCAGTGCTTTAGTGGTTAAGACACCAGGATTATGTCTAGTGGTAATTACTCGTTTCGGTGATTTAGTCGGTAAAGCACCAGTGTTAGGTCTGGTAGTAATTACCACGGCCTTTGTTAACCATAGTAGGACACTGACTAGTGTAAGTGTGTACACCACCTACTCATTGAGACTTGCGAAGCATATGGTTGGAGCTGGTACTGCGATTAAAAATCCCATCACTTCTAACCCAGTATCTACCACTCTTGAGCCCGATGGCTTAACTACTACATCACGGAGACCAATTAAGTTGTAATTGTTTCTGTATGTATGCACATTTTGTGTAATATTCTATATTGCAGTTTATCGCATTCCCATAAGTGATCTCTGTTAACCTCTTGTGTCCATTTGTAACTGTAAATAACTATATCACATGTTACATCTTGTTAATAGCACTGGGAATAATACATTCTGTTCTGTTCTGTTCTATTCTGTTCTGTGAAATGAATTACATTACCAACATTTTCTTATCTAGGATTACCAAGGATTAGTGAACGACTTTGCAAACAGGATGAACCAAATGACCGAGGAGCGGCCATTAGTGATCATTATTGATGCTCTAGACCGACTGACTGGTTAGTTGAAACTAATCATTATTACTTAGATACTTAGACCACCCCTCTGTAAATAGGTCACTATTGGACATTTAATCGGTAATAAGATCACCCTGCTATTAAGAACCATTTTGTTAAGTCTTACAGGTGGTCTTAATAGTGATGTTTCACTGTGTAATTAAATTATATAGTATTATAATATTTAATTTTTTAAGACTTTGTAGGTATTTATTACATGTATTTGATGCTATTTATAGTGTTGAAGCAATTTTTATCCTTAATCAAGAATTAATATATTTGTAGATGATCATGAAGGCAGAACACTGACGTGGCTTCCCAAGGATCTACCTGAACATGTCCATCTAGTGGTGTCTACTCTCCCGGATGAGCAGTACGGTTGCCTTCCATCTCTTCAGAAATCCCTTCAAGGCATAGACGACTGCTTCATCGAAATCACAGATCTGCCAACATGTGATGCCATAACAATAGTAAAGCACTGGATGGCCACTGGGGCCCGAGAGCTCACGCAGGGTCAGCTTGATACGCTGATGGATGCCTTCGAGAAATGTCCAACACCATTATTTATGAAGTTGGCTTATAAAGAGACATTGCTCTGGACTTCATACATGAACAAAGATCAGACAAAGTTGGCAGACTCTGTGAAAAAGATGGCAGCCGTACAATGTGGCAGGCTTGAGCGTGATTACGGCGAGGCATTGGTGAAAAGGGCTTTGGGATACATTACGGCTGCACGTAATGGTGTCACTAGTAATGAAATGGAGGATCTGTTGTCACTAGATGATGCAGTAATGGATGACGTCAACACGCTGTATTCACCACCTGTTCGCCGTCTTCCAAGTCTGTTGTGGATTCGTCTAAAAGACGAATTGTCAGAATACTTGATAGAGGTCCTGGCAGATAACATGAAAACAATCATGTGGTCCCACGCTCATTTCAAAGACGCTGCAGAAGAAAGGTATCTGAACCAGAGAGACAAAGCACCATCATACCACAAAGCAATGGCTGAATATTTCATGGGCATTTGGGCAGAAAAGCCGAAACCATTCGGTGGAAATGAAAGGGGATCATTGAGATTAGTGACAAAGCAAGAACTGTATATTGAACATGACGATTCCAATCATGATGTATCGGACAAAGTTTACAATCTGCGCAAAATCAATGAACTACCTCATCATTTGTTGAGGTCACAGCAAATTGACCTTCTAAAATCTCAAACACTGTGCAATTTTGACTGGGTTTTATGCAAATTGTCTGGAACTGGATTACGTGCACTGTTAGAAGAGTACCATATAGTATTGTTGTTAGAACCAGGTGATGCTGAGTTGAAGGCACTCTCTGATACTCTGCATCTGTCTGGCAATGCGTTGTTCAAAGATCCAAGACAACTTGCCTCACAAGTCATTGGTCGACTCAGTGGCATCACTGCAAGAGATGTGCCAAAAACCGCTGCAGATCCGAAGAAGTATCCATCTCTTCACGCCTTTGTTGATCAGGCTAGAAGTACATCTTTACCTTCCCTGGTACCGTCTGTGGCATGTTTGACAGAACCTGGTGGCATTTTGTTCGATCTGCTTTCTGGTCACACTGAAGCTATTACTGCCTTGACACCAACATCAGATGGTATGATGGCATTGACTACTTCTCTCGACAATACAATGAAACTGTGGGATATACGGACAGGACGTGTTCGGAAAACAATTGAAGGTGTAGGATTACATGTATCTTTCATCAAAACAGCAAAGAATAATACACTGGCAATTACCGTCGAAAGAACGATAATCAGAATTTGGAGCATAAAGGCTGGAAGTTGTGTTCACGTTATTGATAATTATGTTGATCCTGCTACCATCACAGTAGTGAGTGATAGCCGTCTCCTAGTCGCCTTGTTTGATGGCTCAAATATGTTCTGTTCATGGGAAATGGATAACTTTAAGCAGATTTGCGAGAAACGGATCCCCGAACGTGGAATTCACATGGACAAGTCATTAGTTGTTTCTGATGGAAGTCCTGGTGACCAAGTCCTGTATGCTTTCAGAGCCTCCAACTCTGCGATTGTACAAAATGGAAGATCTGGCAAAGTGCAACACTCATTAGTCTGTCATGATAAGTCTTCGTCCATTGTTGCGTTAGGCTATGCTAGGGACTACTACATCCTCTGCTGCAGGCAGTATTACATGAGTTTGCACGAGATTCACCAGCTTGAACTGTTTGATGTCAAGAAGGGAAAGTACTTGCGCAGTGTTCGTGGATGTGTAGATGACAATATCTCAGCGCTTTACATAAATCTAGTAGGTTCGCATGTCATAGCCGTGTGTACTACAGAAAAAGCAAACATGTCTGATATTTCTGTCTGGAACTTGGAAACAGATGATCACAAGCATCTTGGACGTCACTCGGGAGTCTCCACCATGGGTGCCTGTATCGATTTCAGGTATTGTCTCACAGCAGCAAAGGGTGACAAAACTCTAAGAATCTGGAACCTTAGCAACAAGATCAACATACCGGCACCAAAACTTAAGAAGTCCCTGGGAATCATTGAAATTCTTCCAATGGTTAGTAAACCCCAGTACATTGTGGCTAAGGCTATAAATAACGGTCCAATTAGTGTTTGGAACATAGCTAAAGCCAAGTGCCTTCAAAGCGCCGTGCGGATCGAACGAGGTCTCACAGAGTTCTCTGACGTACTTCTCATGAGGAACACGCGCTTGGTCATCTTAACAGACAGAGGTTTCTCCTCTGCAAGCGAGGAGTCGAAACCTGTTTTTCACACAGTTCTCATTTACAATCTCCGAACGAAACGGTACGAGAAGAAACTCACGGACTGTTACATTGTTCCGGCACCCTCACACGAATACTTGGTAATAGATGATGATCACTTGATGGGACCCTCTGACAATAGAACGCACTTCATGATCTGGAGCCTGATTACTGGTCACGTTGTTCACAGGATCCGTACGAACTTCAAGAAACTAGACCGAAAGAAGAAGACTGTCCCAGTTTCTGAAGCGCCAATAGTATCGAGAGGAACAACAGCAAAGATGACGCCATGGGACCGCAGAGCAGAAACGCGATCTGCACGACAGCGACGTCATCAGAGAGAGCAGGACGAGGAACAGACTCGAATGGACGATATTCACAAGGAGAAGGATAATGGAATCGAACAGTTCATTGTCAGTGGCGACGAAAAGGTCATCGTGGCATCATACTATGCACATCACATGTGTGTGTTTAACATCACCGAACATAAGCACACTCAGACGCTGGAGAGTGAGAGTTCCATGATGTTCCTACATGCTTCTGCACTCACGTACGACGGGAGCTACTTGGTGCATGCCAACTACGACGACAGGAGTAAAACCAGCTACGTCACACTGTGGGACTGCGCAACAGGTCAGATCAAAAAAAGATTAAGAAATGAGGCTGATGTTTGTGCCTTGGGGATCACTGACGATGGGGAAAGAATTATTATCGGAAAGAGTCCAAACAAGCTTCACATCTGGGATCCCATGACGTCAAATTCTCTGAAGAAAATAGACGGCTACGCAGGTCTTGAGTTTGGGATCAAAAGTAAAATCTTCATGGCAGAAAATGGTAGCCAGGCCGTAGTGTTCGCGGGCGACATCTCTGTGTGGGACATTCAGAAGATGACGGTGTTGGCCGTGTTCACGCCAGACACTAAGATAATGTGCTGTCACGTGGCCCTGGGAGGACGACTCATTGCGTTTGGCTTGTACGAGAAAACGGATGTGATTTGTTTGAAACTGGTCAGCAATGAAGAGAACATGATGAGTCTTGACGGTATTCCAGACGACCTGTTTGACGAGAAACCGGACTCGTCTGATGAGGAGGAGGAGGAGGGAGAAGGGACGGAGGATACCAAGTCGAGCAAATCTGGAAAGTCGAGATGATCTATGAAACTATTATAAAAAGTGCTTTACCACACATTGTTTAAACTGTACACGTGATTTATCAAGTTATTATTTAAACTGTGTACAAAACGTGCTTTGCTATATATTATTTAGACTATGTACATGACTGTATAAGTGCTTTATCACACATATATTATTTAAACTGTGGTTGATAATTATAACAAATTATTGCCTTGCAATACTTTTTGAAACTGAAACATCTGCACAATTCGATATAATAATTATTATTATGACTGAACTATTTATGAGAGTACCACTGAAATGTACTTTATGCCAACACAAATCACGCAACTATGATGTCAGTGAAACATAACTTCATTTATAACTTTATTTGTAATTGTTATTTTTTATATCTTGTTATTTTACATAATCATAATCAAATTCATATTATATACATGTATCTTAATTTTCTAACAAATTGCAAGAAAGCAAACACAACATATTATCCAATTTGTTTGTCATGTTTGTAGTAGCTCAAAATGTAATGTTGTCCCCAATAATAATTGTATCGCAACAAACGATTTTTAGTTTGCCAGCAAAAATCCTAGCGAACCATAAAGCCGACAATCACTCAAACCAGCGAACAATTTATCGTCTAGTCGGATGATAATACATGTATAGACTTCTACCCTTGAATGACCAATCTCTAAATTCGGTTCCGCTGAGGATGTTCGTTAGCTTTTCCCAAAATTGCAATTAGGGGAATCCCGCGGACATAGACCATAGCAAATATTAATTTTTTATCATGACAATCAAAGTTGGCAACGTCTTTGTTTTACGAATGGCGGGAACAAGCTATTTTTCCTTCACCAGCGTGTCCTGTCATACAAACACGAACTAATAACTTTGACGAGATAACACGTAAGTGTGACCTGTCATAATACATTATTTATTAAAGATTCTCTGTGATATGTGATAAGATTGTCTACCTGTGATATACTACATGCAATGTGATACATATGTCAGTATTCAATTTATTTTATATTATTGTTTTATAATTATATATATATTAAATAAATAAAAAAATAAACATGTACATAATTTTGTACTATATGTACTCTTCTTGTGAGTTTGTTATATTTATAATATACTATACATTTACAGAACTCAATTTATCAAAGGTATATTAATAAAAGAAAAAGAATTTTTTTATTACTACTGAATTATGTAAATATGGGAAGCAACTGTTGAAATCGGTTAACGATACGTTATCCAAAGTTGTCTTTCTTGGGAGCCACTAGAAACATATCGATTATAAATCAGCGGTTATTGGTCGTCGGCCGCATGGTTATATTGACACATGGTCACAGAGGAAACCCGATGTCGCCGCTTCATGGGCTACTCTTACCGAAAAACAGCAAGAGGTCTTTTATGGGCACTATCCCATAGACAGGATAGCACACACCACGGAATTTGATAAACCACTGGCTGGAACGATAAATAGCCCATAGAATGTTTTGGGCTGTGGGGGATCGATCCCTCGACCCATCCTCCCACAGGCAGCAGGAGCGGATGCAGGAATTTTGTAAGGAGGGGGTGTTGGAGAAAAAGAGCACTAAGGATTTGTTAAGGGTAGATTGTAGCAGGCCTACCAACTACACGGAATTTTCTGAGAAATCCGGAATTTTCAACCCATATCCGGAAAACCGGAATTAACACCAAATTTTCAAAATCTATACTAAAAACATCTCTGACATATTTTGAGTGTAATATTGGTATAGAATATTATGTGCTTGTTGTTCATTTGTAAATTTATACAAAAAGGGTGTCGTACGGTTTTTATTGAATTGTTCAAAAAGTGCGAGCGCGTGATTTTCTATTAAATAAAAAAATTTAAAAGTGTGTTCACGCGCTTAAATATAACAATATTATAGAATTCCGGAAAAGATTTCTTGCCAGGTTGGTCACCCTGTTGTAGTAATATGATCGTGGTATAATATAAATTTGAAAGTAGAAGGCACAAAGGCAGATTGAACAGGCATACTACCTACTAGAAAACTAAGGATGTTCTGGGGCATGCTTCACCGGAATTTGTTTTCACCATACATGTTCACAGGTGGATTCTGGAGCACTTTAGAATGCTTTTCTTATTGTATTCTTTATGATATTTTGTGAAGGAAAAGCATAATATGAATTATCCTTTTTCTTTAAATTATGTGATCAGGTTTCATAAAACAAATTAATTCTACAACTACTCTTGCTATTTGCCTTACCCTAAACGTATCTGATGCAGATTAACAGACAATTTGGAGACTTCTTAAAGCCCATTGACAAATGAACAGCTTGAAATACGTACCGTATTTATAAAACTATTTTAATGCAAATACATACAAAACATAGTCAGAAAAATGTGCTATTTTCAATAGCCGACGATGGATTTTTCTCGACAATATATTTTATGCATTACAATATTTTTATTTGTTAACCTAAAGTTATATAATTTGGACACAATGTTCAATAGGACTTTTTTTTTATTTAAAAAAATGTTTACCTTTTTTCTCAACGTTAAACGGAACTACTACAAATGTTGTGACGAGGACTATAGTCAATATGCATGCACAAGCTTTCCTGTTACATATAATATTTGTTCATGATCGAGTTACATCAGAGATAGAATCATACCAACTTTCTCCGATTATGCTATGAATCAAATCAAATCAATTCTTTATTTTACAAATTCACAGCTGTAAAACGTGTAACATTCGAGACGGAAAATTAAGTAATAAAAACAAGTTTTTGAAGTTGTATTTTATCATTATATATATTTTTGTGTTGTTGTAAATTTTATCAAGCGCGTATCCATAAATTGTGAACGGGAGGTAATGCAGTTTATACCCCACTTCCGGACTCGTTGCCATGGTTTCTTTTGTTAAAAGTGTGGGCGTATTTAGTCAGTTATACCTACTTAACAGCTACTCGGTGTATCGGTTAATATCCTACAGTTTTGGTCGTGGGGTCAATTCACCGATACACCTCGTAAACTGTGGGTATAACTATTAATAACATACGGCCTAGTAAGAGTAATTTTGTAAAATGTACTTTTATTTAGATTGTCGTGTTGTGAACAACGCATAGCTAATAATAATTATGAGTATTATTACGTCATCAATAGTACGTCATCAATAGTACGACGTCATTCGTTTTTTTGTTGATATTACTCAAACATGATTGAGAGATTTCTCTGCATTAATTATTTTAAAAAATTCAATTAAATGACAAATTTAACTCCATTATGGACCAGTTTAAATATTTAGCGCAATATTACACTTCATCCGGTTCGGTTCAGAAACCACAAAGCCTTGGATCAAATTTCTACCTGCAACAGAAATGGGATCACGAAGACTATATGAAACACAGAAGGAATATAAAGAACGGTAAGAGTAGACGTCTGTAACAGTTGCACAGGGTGAGGGTCTAAATAAATAACCTATTACATCTGCAGCCACCTGCCTCCGTGGTGTAGTGGTTAAAGCCAAATACTACAGGCTGGTAGTAGCAACCCCAGGTTAAAAATCTAAAATGATTCTACAGTATTGCAACTAGGTGCAAATGACAGATCTTAAAGGGATCTTTACAAAACATTTTAAATTATCTTGACATCTCTATTAGAACCAAAGTTACAGCAAATTTAAGTGTCGAAAATGTAGCAATTATTAGACATTGTGTCCTATATTGTAGTAAGTAAAACGCGTGCGACTTACGGCACCGGCGCCTGCAGTACTTTCGGACTTTTTCCTCTAGTTTGCCTAATAATTGAGATATCATAATGAAATGTTGGAATTTAGTGTCATTTTTGCTGCTGAATCCATTTCTGGGCTTTAAAACTAGATACCTTGCCTATTTATGATCTTAAAAATATTTAATTTAAAATAAAATTTGTCAAAATTATATATATACATCTATATACATGTATTTTAACATCACAAAGACGAATAACTTTAGAACACACTGATTTTACATTGATGTCAGTGGATTTAATTTTGGTAACAAATGGGCAAGTTCAGTAAGACCTATTAGACTGTTCCAAAACATATTTTAACTCGAGAATAATTCCGTTGGAGAGCTCTGAAATAGGTTGAATTCTCTCAGTCTTGAAGTTTTGCTGTTGTCAAGTCATGTTGTCGACATAGGGGTCCAGGATATTCCATGACCGGTGATTTGTAA
>JAULBR010029468.1:0-15393 GCA_032355825.1 Melanodrymia aurantiaca
TTCCAGTTGGTCCTTCAAGTAACGCTTTGGGATATACTAACTACATATATTGCAGTTTCACAAAAGTGTGTTTTTATGATATTTGGGTGACGTCAATTTTTGGACCCAAATGGAACGCATTTGTGCTCGTGATTGTGTTTTACCCGGTAGCAATCAGTTAACATAAATGAGTTACAAATAATTCTCACTCGCATTTTTCGCATTAATTTCAGGGTCTACGGTATATCAGTTTTTCTCCCACTTGATCATTGATTTGCACAAACAAACTGGAGTAAGAGTAATTTCTCTCGTCAGGCCATAATGACTGGAAGTTGATTTCTATTTCATTTCAGACGATTGTGTATTTTGAAGGGTATATATCCACATGAACCGAAGCACAAGAAGAAAGCCAACAAAGGCAGTACTGCTCCAAAGACTTTCTATTTTTACAAAGATATTCAGTTCCTTGCTAATGAACCAATCATCAACAAGTTCCGTGAATTCAAGGTTTGCCCATGTTACAGTTTTAACATTGTTCCAGACAATTAGAGATAATTAATTAACAGCAATAATCACAGCTGCAGACCATCTAATCAATTTTAAATTATGATCAATCATCGTATCACTTCAGGTCAATTTTTAATTATGATCAATCATTAGTTACATCGCTATAGATATAAAAAATATATATATAATTACATCGTTAAAGAACATTTAAAATTATAATCAATCGTTTTGATTTATAATCAATCATCACATCGAAACATCAATTTTATTGATTTTGTTATTCCTTTGACAGCACTTTGTGAGAAGACTAAAGAAAGCCATTGCAAAGAAAAATACGAACGCTGCAGCCAGAATTCGTTCAAACAAGCCCAAATATAAACTTGATCATATTGTAAAGGAAAGGTGTGTATACTTTAGTTTTATAATTGATCTCTTTAGTCATGAATAATGTCAAGTAATCGATGTCATCACATCTATAACCTATTGTTAAAATTTATTTTATCTTGCAGAAACTTATTATATTTCCATATGTGCAAATTAATCATAATACATACTAACAAATAAACCAGACAATTTTTTCAAGAGTGATTGGCATTTAAAGAAATTAACTGACTGACTGTCTGACTGACGAAATTAAAACTGACTGACTGACATTAAGGTGCATTAATCTTGTCTTTATGTTTGAGTATTATATGCAGATATATTACAGAGCATTTAACTTAATATCTTAAATAATTACTGGTACTATAAAAATAACATTTTCTTTTTCAGATATCCATCATTTGTGGATGCATTGCGTGACACCGAGGATTGCTTGTCAATGTGTGCCCTGTTTGGTACATTCCCCAAGACGTCTCACTCACACATGGAATACATACATCTCTGCAAGAAACTCATAGGTTTTTATATTTCTTATCAAATCATCTGATGTGCTTTTAATTCATTAATGTTTGATTTGCTGGCATCAAAGTAAACTAATTTTTGTGTCGCCTGCAAAGGTGACGTATAGTGATTTACTTTGGTTTGCGACGGGGGCGTCTGCATTCAGTTTTCGGGTTGATATCTGCCATAAATTTTAACATGAGACTTTTTACAAAAGTCCTCCAACAAAATCTGTGCATGTTTAATGAGGCAACTGCAATGATACTTTCTGGATGGTATCTTTAGGAGATTTTCCTAAACATTTCGCATACGTTTGTAGACTGAATAAAGCTTTTTGACTTTTTTATTTTGCAGTTGAGTTCATGCATTATGTGATAGCTTCCAAGTCTCTACGAAAGGTATTTGATATATGAACGTATTACAAGAATTAGAATACTGTAAATTGGGTAATCTTCGCGGCTGTACATTTTCACTAGTCAGGATATGTAATTTTTGTATTGCAAAGAGAAATTGTTGTATTTTTAATGAACATTAGTATTCGTAATTATTTGCATAATTGTAATTTTTGCTGCTAAATTACAAATGCCAAAAGCACAATAATTACAACATATTAATAGTATCTGTTTTACAGTATATTAAGTTTTAAACAATTACAATTCTTCGAGATATGGGCCTGCATGTACCGTTTCAACACACATATAGAATCAATATTAGCAGAGTTATGGCCCTTAGTTCTTAAATGTGTCGACCGTAATTATAAACTTAGTGCACAGTCGGTCAAACAACTTTAAATGTTTTGGAATTTCAAAAAGAATGATTAAATATCAGTTAAAACTTGAATATCATGTGTGCCTTGTTGTTTTGTATATATTTTCTCAATATTCGTACATGTTCTGTGTATTTCAGGTGTTTATTTCTATAAAAGGTATCTATTACCAGGCTGATATTTCTGGTCAGACCATCACATGGGTGTGTCCTCATGCATTGGGTTATAAGGTAAGAAATATATTATAGATACACAGACTGTTCTCAGAAATACATTTTTCTCCTTGGATTGGTATTGATTATATAATGTATTGTAGCTCACAATTGTATCGGATTCTAGTATTCTTGGACTCCTTATAGAAATGGACATACAATGTGCAGTGATAGCACTTTCTGTTCCTTGTAATAGACCAGCAACAACCACAACATGGTGTCTTACAATTAGACTGATTGTGTTTTGAGTAAATTATCAATCTGAATATGTTTGTGTGTTACATGGTAAGTCTTAAATATAAGTTATCTCAGGTTTGTTGCTGATACTGACATCCAATCTCAATTATTACTATCAGAAAGACATCTTGAATTGTTATAACATTGATCAGTGACCATTTTCACTTAAATTTTCTCAGTCTTGTGTGATTAGTCGAGTCAAATTACACTGATATGTATCCATTTGAAAATGGAATAAAATCACTACCTGTTTTTTAATGTTCCGATATAGAATGTTAAATGTATATGTCTGCAGTATAGCCTTGTTTTCTAATGAAGTTTGTTTTCTGTAGCACCCGAATGATGTGGATTACAAGATTATGCAGACCTTTGTTGAGTTCTACACGACATTCTTGGGATTTGTCAACTTCCGCCTCTACACATCTATAAATCTGACCTATCCGCCGACAGTATGTTTCTTCTTCCATTGTATTCGTATTTATCAACTAATGGCAAAATGTCACCTCAATAACTAAACACCTTTTACTAATGCAAAATAAAACAAATATAGCATTCATAAATAAACATTTTCCGACTATCAACATGTTTTGTCGGTTGTCAAATTAGTCACCATTTTGCAATCTGTATTTAGTAGGAAAAGCATTACTTGTTGAAAGACACCACTATTTCATTTAGAACACTGCATTGCTTTGTTACAATCTCTTTTTTTGTTATTAATACATATTTAGGTAACTTCATGTACAATTATCTCGATCCGTTGCAAGTTCGAAAATATCTTGATACATTTGATTGTCTCTTAATTAATTACCACAGTGACCACCACCTCTTGTTAAGTTTCAACTACGATCCTATCTTGATAAGTTCCAACAACCCAACACTCATCTCTCTGTATGTTTCAACAATGTTGTACAAGATATAAAACTTTATTGTAACCTCTATTTGGTAAGTTCCAACAGCTGAGTCATCATCTCTTGAAAAATATAAACCAATCCTTTTCTAGTTTTATCTGACGCGTTGTTAATTGCTTTATGAAATACTGCTCTGTTTTTAGCTTGCGCTACAAGAACATGAACTTCCTGATGAGACAACAGACATGTGTCTGGAACATGAAAGGCTTGAAGAGGTGAGAGCTTTTTCATTTTTTTACACTTTGTGATGCTCATAATTGTCAATGATTTAATTAATGCACATAAATGTCAGTGGTGTGATGATATCTAACGAAAACATCATTGATGTGAAAGTCACAAATATGTCCGTGCTGAGCTTGAGCCATTTTTATTCATTCATTCTGGTACAGAAATAGCTACAGTTTCAGCTACGGTAACATCTATGTGATCAGTTACTTAAATAACTAAAGTAATAGCTCTAACAGTTACTGTTTCATAACGGCAACAATCTACAATTTTAGCAACAGCTTCATTTACACCAACTGCTACAGTTATAACTGAATTATATACAGAACAACTACAGGAACTCGGTGACAATTTTTATTACACTTTTTAAACTTATGCCTACACATTTTAAACTAATACTTTTGAATAATTCCAGCGTTTGTCTGCACTGTCTCAAACTTTGAAAAGTGTTGGTAATACAGTTGAAGAAGAAGAACCACAACTGGACACTTTCCCGTCTTCAGATGTAAGTTTGCCATTGATGACGGTTTGCACAAGCATCCATGTTGGTCTCACAAAATATGCTGATTTAGATAAAGCGATGGACAGATTTTTCCAGTTTAGATGGAGTGAACATTTTGTTACCTCATTTCTCATCACCGATGGTCATTTTGGGTTATCAACGGGCAATATTTGGAACAAATACCATTTGGCTTCAACAGATTCTTCTTTAACTAGTAATATATGTCTAAAATCGGTTGAATTTACTATGCTTTTAATGTAGCAATTAGTTATTTATTAATAGTGTATATGAGCCGGGTCAACCATGCATCTGAAAAATAGAAACCCACGGGTTGCATTTATGATATTCAGAAGATTAAGGGTGTAGACTCTTCTATAAATATTTGACTCTTTAGCCAGTGTTTGGGCTTTTCTATAAGTGTTTGGTTCTCCTACAAGTTGGCCCGTTCTACAAGTGTTTGGCAGTTCATATTGTCTCTTTCATATTTTATAGTCCGGTTATCCCGAGGTGTTGGAGAAAGCAAAGATAGAAGCAGAAAAGTTAAAAATATTTCAGAAAATGTTCACGGGATTGAAGTTTTTCCTTAATCGGGAAGTGCCACGTGATATGCTAACATTCGTTGTCAGGTAAGTTCTGTTTGGGTAAAATTTGCATATTTAAGTTTTTAATGATCCAACTGATTAGAATTCTTCTTTTTTTTAATATTCCAGTTATTGCCTGTGGGCTATCTGTTTTAATGCACCTCAGAATACCCTATAGGGCTATCTGACCATCTCTGTTTGTCAGAGCTGAAAAACTTTTATATCATTCGCAATTAACTGTGCTAATCACTGCACAATAAACACATTATTTACAAGTCTATGGAAATAATATTGATGTGATGAATATATTTTTTAATGATGTTTGATGGATACTGATGATGGCACTAAATAGAGGAAGTACTGAGATTAATAATCACATATGCCACGAATGGGATTTGAACCCAGTATCTACCACTTTAAAGCCCGATGCGGTAACCACAGCGTTACGACAGCAGGTACTGTTGTATTTGTGTTATTGTTTGTTTTTATTGTTTTGGTCAGATCGTTTGGTGGCGAGGTTTCCTGGGACAAGACCGTCAGTGTGGGCTACACATTTGCAGAGACGGACGAAACGATCACACACCAGATTGTAGATCGGCCAGTTATGCAGAAACAGTATTTGTCCAGGTATGTCAAACAGTATTTGTCCAGGTATGTCAAACAGTATATGTCAATACTTTGAGTGGCTCAGCTTGATAGGCTCAAGATATGTAACAATGGAAGTGATGCTCCAGAAAGAGTGAATTATTTCACCGAGATTATAAAATCATCAGCTAAAAGCATGGACACTATGGTGACCTCACCGATGTAACTGTTGCATGGCATGGAACTTTGAATAATTTTTTCTTTAATCGCTTGTTTTTAGCTTCAAAATCCATCAATTTCCATGTTCAATTGTGATTGGCTGTTGCAGATATTTTATTTGGAAATTTTTCAAGATGTCATGTTATTCGACTATTCTAAAACATTTCATTCACCAACAGAAATGACATTGGAATTTAATTTCTACCACTTACAATATTATAGGGCTCTGCCACTTAGTAATGATGCCTTATTAAGTATAATCATTCTACCAGTTAAAATCAGGCTTCACGTCTTAAGCTTGGAACCATAACACATTTTAGGGATACCTGCTGACACCATTTACAAATAATATGTCAACTCCGTGAAGTGAAGATGAATTGCCGGTTAAAAATAGCATGCAAGTTATATAGTATTGGTATTATTTAATTTTATTTCAGATATTACGTGCAGCCACAGTGGGTGTTTGATTCTGTTAATGCCCGCATGTTGCAACCAGTGGAAGACTATTTTCCTGGTGTCGTGTTACCACCACACCTATCACCATTCGTAGAAGAACAGGACGGTGAATATATTCCTCCTGAGAAACTGGACATTTTGAGAAAACAGAAAGGCTTAGATTCAGGTAAATTACTTGACTTAATTCAGTTGCAGTTCTAATTCCAGCAAACGTATTCATTTTATTATCGTGGACACTCAGATCAAGAAATTGGGAACTTGAATTGGTGAATTTAATATTTTACCATGATATTTTACACCAAAATATCTTTAATATATTCGATTGTACAAACATTGCCTCTGGCACTTACAAGAATACTAGTCGATGAATTCCTTAATGTACTAGTAATCAAAGTTAAAACTAATTGTAACGTTTGGATCACTTGTAGGATTGGGTGAAGAAGAAGAAGATGACAATGAGGAAAGCGAGGAGGAGGAGGACGGCGAGGATAATGAGGGCAGTGATGATGACGACGAAGAGGCCAGTGATGATGATGATGAAGATAAAAGTGAAGAGGAAGAAGATTCAAAAGCACAGAAAGCGCGTAAGTTTCCCAGATTAAGGTGTGTTGTTGTACATGATAGAATCACCACACTTATACCCCTTTTAAATGCTCACTTGCTTGCACCATACTAAGAACAGCCATAGAAGCATCTGTCAGATTTTCAATTGATGACACTACATTATATGGAACCATTTCGAGTGTTCTTGGATCAATCTTACATGTGAGAGCACCTCATGCCAAACCATTTTGAAAACGGTCTTTATGCTGCATGATATTTCGATCATGTGGTCAGCTACTAATCATCGTAGCAAGAGTTCTAGAACCGTGTTGGATGGCTATAGTGATTTTAAAATGCAAGCCTTTCTTAAAATGGTAGAACTAGAATGTTCCAAGACATATTCCTAAAATGCATTAAAATTGATACAATTCAATTATAATCCCATTTAACCCGTGACAACAATTAACATTTTCATTACATTTTGCAGCCACAAATAAAAGCCCCAAGAAAAGGAAACAATCAGAAGCTGTTGACCAGGTTTGTATTTTCATTAATTAGCAGCATTTTGTTAATTGCTTATCAAGTAGTGTATCAGTTATCTATTTCTTGACTGGAAATTTCTACAAACACAATCAATTGAGCAACTTTGTTGTTTATCATAACTACAAAATGTTTTGTTTTTTTCAATAAAATATTTTTACAAAGAATTTGGGGGAAACTTGCTACCATTTCGGACTTTATTGTAAAGATATTTTTTATTTGAACAATTGCACCATTCTTTTTAATTTTAAACCAGCAATAACCCTGAAGTCTATATGGCAATGTAATAAGAAATACTTCTTTGCTACAGCAATTATACAAGTAGCCATTATGGCCTTTTGTGTTTATTAATATCTAGTTATATTCTGCATTACAGCAAACAAAACAAGCCAAAATGGCTGTCCATGCGGGGACCATAGAAAAGGTCAATGTTGAACAAAAACTGCAGAGGCAAGAAGCAGAAGAGAAACGTCTAGCTGAGATGATGATTCCGAAGAAAAAGCGACGATTGTATCAGAAAATAATGTTTTCCAAAAAGAAGAGGTCTCAAGCGGTATGTATTGGATTTAATTAACGAAAATTATGTGCCGATTTCTTCTGTATATTAAATTATCATACTCTTGTTAGAGACTATTCAAAATGGCTGCAAGCTTGTCAGTACTTTAGGTTTCAGAGCTTTAAAAAAGAAAATTGATAATACACCCCCAAACACAATTATTGTGCACATTTTTACTGAATTGCATACCCACAATTAGCTTCAATCGAGCTATCATTAGTATTACAGATTTGTTTGCCCTATCGGCGACCTCTGAAAAATGTTAGTGCCAGTTACCAAATTCCTGCGCACTTGAAACGTGAAATGAGATCATGCATCTTTAATAACTAGTTTAATAGTATTTTTTTTAATTTCAGGCACGAAAATTACAAGAAAAGAGACAAGCTATTGATAAAGAGACGAAGAAGAAAAAACGCAAATTATGAGAATCCCGTTACACAAAATACAGACATTTACAGTAAAACATTTCAATGTGCAATTGCTGAGATGTGAACTGTTGTCGTGGCAAAATATTTGCTCTTTTAACAAATTGCAGATTTTCTCTTCAAATGAATATGTATCACAAGGTTTTATGGAGAATACTTAATATCTAAAACTTGATATGAAACTCTGTGTTGTTTTATCTATGCTATGGATCTATTAGTGTCTGCATTAAAATGAACTTTTTGTTCGAGATGATGGCGTGACATCACTACATTGTTTTGAACATTAATGTGTAGAAACAAAACTTTTTAAAATATGCAGATTCATATTTAATTGTTCTGATGTAGTCAAGAATAAAGAACAATTAATGATGAAATTAACAAGATATTTTGCTTGTCATTTCCTATTTTTTATTTCGAATGAAACCATATTTCATGTGTAACCCATAGCTACGTGAAGTAAATACAAAATCCATAATTTATTAGTAAACTAGACTTCTGGAATTTTTAAGTGCAGGAACCCTGTATTTACTTAATCCTAATCGTGCCTACTTTATCCACGTGGACAAATGTTACTCCTGGTTTGAATGGGAAATGGCCCAAAGAGTACTGATGAAGATTGAGCCTTCAACCTCTAAAATCTGGTAGATGCGCTGCACGCAGGTAATTAAACAAAAAACTATCATGAGCACTTGGTTCAATGAGGCACACACTCCATTTACTTACAACCACCCTATAATGATTCATTCATGTGCAAGTTTTTCTCATCGAGTGGTAACGATGAAAAAGACTATTATTCCTATAGGGGCTTCGATGCACAAATTTTCGATGGACAAATATATATAGTACATAGAAATGGTGAACAAGTCATAAGTATGTTATCGTGTTTTATTAAATCAAAGACATTCAAAATATCACAATTTCAATAAGATGTGAGCCATGTTGGTGCATATTTAAGACAATGAAAACCTCTTTCCATGCTGCTTATGTTAAAATCTGTGATGGCAATAGTACGTCTCATCAATTAGAATGGCCTACAAATAAAGTTATTGAGCATCTTTTTTTAAATATCTTCACAAACTTTTCAATCAGTCTGAATAATTATTTGATTTTCATCGGCATCCGCATTAAACCAGACATAACTATTTTAGGGATCATGCATATAATGCATGTCAATGTCTTTCACAATCGTAACAAAATTAGGATTGCGTTTGACCCCATCCCTCCCCTTTTGATCGTAACATAAAACATTGTTCAACTGTGGACCAATGTTTACACATTAAAAGCGATCCAAACATTGTTTGGATTGTGAAATACATCTACGTTTATGTACGGTTTCTTACATTTTCTGGGACTATTAAGTTCACACTGAGATGGTATGAATAACACCTTAATAAATTACAATACATTTTCATGGTTTTGCTCTTATGTCTGAAGTGTTTTCTATTGTTATTAGAGTAAGTTAGTTTATAACCAAAATTGATAATAAGCAGAGTATTTGTGTATAAAAGAAAGGTGCACATGCACAATAGATATATAATTGTAAAACTAATCAAAGTGGGATGAATACCACATTGTCGATTGACAATCAAAAATAAATATCAAATAAATATGCAAATATAGTTTACAAATAATTCCTTAATTCTGACTAGTTTTTTTTACATAGTCATGGAGTATTGTTAATAAAAACATTCTGAGGATAAATAATCTCTCCACCACCAAATATATATATTTTTTAACATCACACCGCATAAACTGATATGCAGAGAACAAAAATCTGTATTGGTTGTTTCCTTTTTACAACCTATTTGTCCTACCACATTGTCAAGTGGTATTGTTGTAAACTTTCATACAAGATCACACACAAAATTACAAACCTACATCTGAAACATCAACCTGCAGACAATTTATTCTAATGTATGATAAAACAATATTTAAAACATTTTAACTATGCCATACATTCAATTGTGTACCCGGTACAATGTTGTAAATTGATCAATGAAACTGAATATACCAGGTAAATACATTTGTGAAGTTTTCAAATAGAACACAACAAAACATCCATTTTTCACACCAATCTAAAGAGTATTATATTATTTGCTCTGTCATTGTGGAAAGTAAGCGAGCGAAAATTGCAATTTTGTAAAACATAATGTAATGTCAACAAAAGCACTCTCTGTAATGTAGCTACACACAAAACACTTTTTAGCATTGTTAGCACCAAATCAAACATAACCGTGTTAGCTACACGAGAAGCAAACTATGTATTGAGATCCACCAGTCCCCCTAACCATTTAGCAGTCAAACGGTCATTAACCTTTTACCAGTCATACTGCCCGTAACAGGCACATATCCCATACAATAATTGGTTGTCCAGTAACAAATTCTGATCATATTCTACCTAACAATAAGTGGAAGTTATGTGATATTAGTTCAAAATCTATTGATATCCAATTTGACCGATTGATTGCGAAAAACTATGTTTTGCCTTACTAGAAAGAAAGAATGTAGCAGGAGATAGGTTGACAATACTGCACCAATCAATGATTATAACAGCTGATTACATTTCAATTCATGAGACAAGCAATTTGGATCAGTGAGTGCTGTACTTATTTCCAAACTAAAATGTAGAGACAGCTGAACAATATTTGAATACCAACAGCAGGACACCGACAAAATGATTACAGATATTATCATGCTACTGCACTTCCAAACAGAATAGAACTTTATCAATTGTATATGAGGAATGTGAGAAACCAAGTATTGAAAATAATGAGTTTACAGAAACTCGTCGCATTACGTATCGGGTGTTTAAAGGTGAAAATACCAAAAAATAGCTACAACAATAAGACTGAATGGAATATCATCAGCCAAATTTGGTTGAAACTACCGGTGCTGAAAATGCTCCCAGTCCAATTTAAAAATGGAAAAAATAATAACTTATAAGAACAAAATTATTACAGAAGTAGACATTTGGAACAACTGTTTTCATCTAATCAATGCAGTAAAACTCATGATTTTAAAATATCTTTTTCACAATGTTTCCTATGCTATGCACCAAATTATCATAGTAACTAAAGCATTGTACACTTAAAACAGCGAAAACGAAAATTGCACATAGTGAGACATTAGAATTTGGTGCGACATTAAATGTTACGACACTGCTTTTTATTGAAAAATAGAAGAATTTGAATATTTTTCCTTTTCAGGATTATATTTAACTAGTTGAAAGTTGATCCTGTTTTAAGTTTAAAGCACACACCCCCAACTGGAATGGAATAGAATTATGTCAAGATTAGTTAAGGTATATGAAAATATCATTGCGACATTAGATGAGAGGTCTGGCTGCATGCAGACCTTTCCCATAATTAGACATTAATGTGATATTTGATGTTTCTACAGAGCACAACTTTTCGGTAGTTTGAACCATACAGGTATGTAATAATACAGAAGTTATAATGGTTGTATTAATACTGTGAGGTAATAACAATATCAACTGGTTACCATGCAGTAAACTTGTGCCAGTAGTAGAATAGTATTGTTGCTATTTATAAACGAACATAAATAAATGTTAAGACATGTTGCTGACCAAAACGAAATTATAAAAATAATTATAAATTGCACGTTTCTTGTGTTTAAAATGTGTTGTACCGGTAATAGTTACAACAAAGATGCACTGATTATCAAAATTAAAACAGTAAATGCATGGCACAGCCAGCTTATTATTTTTAATAACCAATGCTTACATTGTCAAGTTTAATAACGTTTAGTTTCGTACAACTAACTTTGCTCCATCGTCACGTGATAGCACTTTGGGTGCCAAAATGGTGAGTAATTGTCTTTAACTGTTGGAATAGTGAATTTGTAATGTGCAAAACATATAGGTGAGAATAATAAACAATGACAATAGAAGGACAGTAGAATTATCCTCTCCTGTTTGCTGACATCATCCTATGCTGTTCTATGCACTATGACATCATCCTAGTTGCTGTCCTATGTTCTATGATGACATCATCCTTTGCTGTTCATCCTCTGCTGTTCTCTGTACTGTGCTGATGTCATTCTGTTGTTCTATTTTCTATGCTGACATCATCCTCTGCTGTTCTCTGTACTGTGCTGATGTCATTCTCTGCTGTTCTATTTTCTATGCTGACATCATCCTCTGCTGTTCTATGGCAAATGTTTCTCCTGTCTCTTTTTCCTTCTTGTCAAGTCGTTTTTGTCTAAAACAAGTTAAATTTACATGAAAATATTTTGTTCATACTTTGATAAACGGTCGCACGTTATAAGTGACTAACAAATTTGAAAGAGTGTTACAGTATTAATGAAGAGATTATCAGTTATGTAGTCGATATAAAATTTAAAAACACTATTTTTTACCTCTCCTATTAAGCCTTATAAAATATTTTGCTTACATTAGAATTTTTTTGCATGTGTAGCCTAACTAGTTTTCTGTGGACTGTATATTTTACATATGAATAAAACCGTTATAAACAAACAAACATAACTGAAACCAATCGACATGTAATGTTCAAATTGAGTGAAAACAATATGGCATCCGTTTTCCATGCTTTTGATATTTGAAACCGAAATTTGTTTTCCTTGAAATAAATGCCTATTAATAAAGTAGGCCTATTCCATACTACAAAAAACGATATGTTTATTTCGTAAAGCTACCGGTACCTAATTTATGAAATGTCTATTTTTGACTGATGGATGAACTCTGATGCATTTTCTGCATATGGACGTATTAAAAAGCATTGACATAATGGTTTTTATAGCTTTATAGTTTGTAAATAATTTAGGTTGGGTCAAACAGAAAATATGTATTAAACATTTTGAAAAAACTTACCTTTTCCGTACATGTATAACAATGACTATCGTTACACACAAAACAAACAGAACTCCACATGCAATCGCTGCAAGTGCACCATGGGATATTTCTTCCTTCTTATTTCCTTCTTTAGCCTTTAGATGTTTCTCAGGACTTCCTAAAAAAAATACCCTATTCAAGTTATTTAATCCCGAACATATTTAATGTAATAAGTTACCAAGACGAACAATCTTAATCTCTCCACGAAATATATCTCTTCCAAAATACTCTCTTTCAAAATACATGTACTATCTCTTCCAAAATACAGACAAATGTAGACGAAACATATTAAACATTCTTAAGTTAATAACTATACATTATTATCACTTGGTGCACACTAATTTAAATCATGAGTTGAAATGTTCAAAAAGTAACCAGTCTTCTCATTCACAGCAAACAACCTGAACAGACAAAAATATGTGTCTTTAGAATATTTACATGTACATGTAGTTACATAATAATTTATAAGAGAATCATAAAATGTAATAACCAGCTGCTTTCAAGGTTTATCCTAAACAATTATCTAACGTAGAGCTGTCGACAAGAGAATGCATAACACAATTTATCATAAAATAGGCAACACTGAAGATCCATGCATGTACATGATACCCGTAGTACATGTACTGTGAATAACATCTGCAGAAGAAAGAAACAGCAAAACATTTGGATTGTCTGTCAAACCATAAAAAGGTTGGTTAAAACCAACTTCAAGGGATCAATAAAAGTTTGGAATAAGTTAAATGTTGTTTGTTACAGATACTGCCATACTACATGTACCGTATGGTTGCATGTTATGTTAATACAAATCTGTGACTTCTCCATTCTATAAAGGTATTTAATCACATCAAAAGTCATGTTCATAACATGAACTGAAATGATGTAGAATAGGACTATTTATAATGAAAATATTGAAGCCTATAGCATATAGTCCTAATTTGGTATATTTATCCAAACTTTTCTCTGTTTAAAGTGAATTCTAAGTGATTCTGCAATAAGATATACATAAATTAATTACCGGTATATATATCTGATACATCTTAAACAATATTAGTTTCCACTTATGAACTCAAGCAAAGTTGTAATCAAGAGGCAATTAGAAAACAGCAATATATATTGGTCGAAGATGGTTGAACTCAATTAAAATTTGAAAAGCAAACACCTCAAAACCATGACAGCTGACGAAGATGAAACAAACCCTGTACCTTTAAATGCCGGATAGTAAAATAAAAATTGAGAAGGACATGCAAGAAATGAACATATCTGCACTGTGTTACAGACAAGTGTTATAGGTAATTAGCGATATATCCTGTCACGACACTTCTTTTCTTTGGGTATATAGGCCTATTAGCTTATTTTAGACTATGTGTCTCAAGTATATAATAAGTGCATCAACCTATGATCTATACAAAATTAGGTATGGTTGAGTGCAAATGCCTGTAGAAATAAAGAATGCACCATATAATTTGATGTTCCAAAAGATATATCAAAGCATGTATTCTTTAAATAGCAGAAAACTCTATACAACGGCAACATGTCATGGTACCACCTTGACTGTTATAAAGAAAGTTGACAGTACCACACTATTGCGGGCCTTGTGGTTTGAAATCTGAAGGCAACTAAAAAAACAGCTCATCTAAATAGACTTTTTAATGAGCTAAGTGAGCTGTATCTACTGACTTAGAGTTAATAGAGAGTAAAGTCTAAATTTGTGCACATGACAGAAGTAATATCCACAGAAAAATGTTGTTTTGGCTATAAGATTATGTGAGAGGTTTTTTGAACTCATCAACATCAATTTCTCACTGGCCTTACACCACACAGACTGTGTTCTAAAGAAACGAGCAACAAACAAACTTGATAATGATATTAAAAGCAAGACATTGCATGCAGCTAAGACCACTAAACATGGTACAATATATTCAAATCAATTGAAAAGCACAATAGCAATGAAGATAAATATTAGTTTTGATTATGTTACTTTATAACAAAATAACTAATCTAGAGTAGAAAGTGTTAGTAGCAAAAGACAGAAATGAAAGAAAAAACAATATCAAACAACAGCATACCAGACAAAATACCTTCATAGTCAATATGAATTGTTGTTGTATTATCTTTGTAAAATACCTCAGCATCCTCTTCACCTAAAAGCATTTAAAATCTCTCACAGTTCATATAATAAATAAAAAACAATATGTGGAAGCAATACACAAACACATCACGTTCCAGAGATTATGCACATTAAACATGTGAAAATTTAATAACAGTGTACAGGGGTTCTAGAATACGGTGGCCAGTAAAAAAATGGATTTACTTACATTATTAATTTTTTTATTATATTGGTATTGGTATTTAAAAATTGGGCAAGTGAGTTTTCAGCCATGGCCAGTGAATTTTCAAATC
>JAULBR010029578.1:0-15388 GCA_032355825.1 Melanodrymia aurantiaca
AATTAAAAACAACACAATTATTTATAATTATAGGCTGTTCCCCCCCCCCCCCGCCCCCGACACTGTATGCCTACCATAGGTTTTATTGTTTATTGGATTTTAGACCCTGCAAATCAATGCTGTAGTCATCACGCCAAAGAAGATATCCTTTTCAGAAAAGAGATTAATTTCCATTTATACACAGCACTGGCAATTTTAACAATTTTTATGAAACAATATTGATCATGAACAAGCAATGCAAACACCCTCCATGGATTTTGTTATTGCCTGATAGGCGACCATTAGTAATGTATGGACCTGTATTTAAGGGGGAATATTGTCTGAACCACCTCAGGGAATTTGTTTTGGAAAAGCATCATATTAAGGTCGACCGTACTAAAAAAATATAAATTTTTGGTATTGAATAACCATTTTTTCTCTAAAAATTAAGCAAAGTGAACTGCCCTGCAGAGAATCCTATATATTGACCTGAACTGACACTAATTGAACCACTGACAACCTGAGGCTCTAACTACCATACCAAAACGAATACATTTATTCACAAGAGTGATTTAAGTGTTGTGAATAAATGTATTCGTGTTCCATCAAGAGTGATTTAAGTGTTTTTATATATACGTGTACTTCAGTGACACTGCAACCTGGTGCTTTTGTACATGTTAATATCATTGAATAAAACATTGCTAGTTAGTTACATGGTGTTGATGCAGCTATTAATATGAGGGAGTGGGACGTAGTCTAGAGGTAGAATGTCTGCCTGTGGCGGGATGGGTATTTTCCGTTCCAGCCAGTTATCCATGACTAGTTCATCAAATTTTGTGGTGTCCTGTCTATGCTGTTTTTCGGTAATAGTAGCCCATGAAGCAGCAACAGCGGGTTTCCTCTGAGACCATGTGTCAATATAACCATGCGCCTGATGTCCAATAACCGCCGATTTATAATCAATGTGTTTCTAGTGGCGTCGTTAAATAAAACAAACTATACATTACTTTTCGTTAAACAAACAAACTTTATCTATTAATATGATTGAATAAAACACTGCTAGTATCATTCTGTTAGTGACACATCTGTGAAAAACTATGCACTCCAGTTTGGACAATGCCTCTATACAACCCGCTCATGTACATGTACTTCTAATGTTTTGATCTTGCAACGGTCTATTGATGAAACGTGAGAACTCAATGCAACCCAAACTAAGCAGAAATCACCTCAAATGTTATGGCGAGTACAACAGATTGACTTAGATCATAGAAATATAGAGCTTGTTTGTCTAGGACCTAATTTGTACTATCATGTTTTGAAGGCGTCACCACGGATAAGATCCTACGACAGAAGTAACAACCCCTGGGTAGTTTATCATGTGAGAGAGAACATTAAAATATCATATTATGTGAAACGGTAAATAAAAGTTGTGCTATCGCATCAATTACTCGTGAATTCTGACCCATCATCCACCTGGGAATGGCTTGGATTATCGGAAGACAGTGGGATATCGGAAAGACGATCGTACTTCATTTGCAGGCAAAACATTGGCAGAGACTGGACCAACATTATTCTGTTCCTTAGACAAACTCTTCACAGAAATTGATGCCAGTGGAGCTGGAACAAAAACACAGTTGCAGATGAAAATAGCTATTTCTGTTTAGGTCTTTGATGTTTTCACAAATTATGTTGATTGCTAGAAAGGTTTCTGGATTGGTTTTACTTTGAAGTGTCTGACTGGACTGACTGGAGTAATCAGTGTTTGCAGTTCATTCAGAATAGCTATGTCGTTATTAACTGTTTTATATCTTTAGATATAGTTTGTTTGTTTAACGACATCTCTGGAACACATTGATAATTAATCAGCGGTTATTGGATGTCAAATACACGGTTATATCGACACTTGGTCACAGATAAAGTATGTTTGTTTAACAACACCACTGGAACACATTGATTATTAATCAGCAGTTATTGGATGTCAAACGTACGATTATATTGACAATTGGTCCCAGAGAAAACCTGTTGCTACGACATAGGCTACTCTTACCAAATAACAGCTAAGGGATCTTTTATGGACCAATCATGGATCACTGGTTGGAACAGGAAATAATCCAACGGGTCTACTAAGGAGGATCGATCCTTCGACCCATCTAACTTCAGGTGGATGCTCTTGTACTGCACTACATCCTGCTTCCCAATATCTTTAGATGTTATTTGTGGCAGCATTTTTAGATTATATTTATGGCAGCGTTTGTAGATGATATTTGTGGCAGCGTGTTCATCAGCAGTTGATGTCCAAAGTTATGCACCAACTTTAGAGAGTGTAAATAGGCTGAACAGACTGACTGCTTGAGACAGTGTACTGAGATTGCCTGTACTGAGACTGAGTGTTCAGATCTCTGTGAGGTGATGTGTAGTGAGATGGGGGAAGCAGTTTTGATTTATGACTGCTCCTGTATTTATCCAGTTGCTGGGGTGCAATTAATTTCCTATCAGCTATGGTAAACTTGTGTGTGGAATTCCCAAACAAGGATCTTGAACAATCTCTGGCTTTGTCAAAGCATCTTTTAATAGCTCTTACAATTATATCTGAATGCATTCTCATTAGAAAGGATCTGTAGGAATTTCGTTTCTGTTTTTATAACGAAGTTAAAATTTTCGTATATTGATCGGAATAAATTTGTTTGCTCAAGGGCTTGTTGCAAAATACTTTTCAATTCTTCCTGTATTTTATTGATGTACATAATTACACTGACTACGAACACAGACAAAGACATTCGTTTATCAGAATTTTGAACCATGACTAGTTGTCGTTATACATTCCATTAATAGCAATAATGATGATTGTGTTACTGGTTTAGGTATGTTAAGTAAAAGGTAATATCCAAGTAAATCTCCATTGTTTAAAAATAATGAAACTGCAGCTTTGTTGTTTTGAAAGTCACTAGTTTGAGTTTAAGAGGGATGCCACAGAACACACACGAGTATTATGAAAATGATCCAACTGTATTTCCATATGCAACATCAATTGATATTTTAGCAAATCTGACGGATACACCCATAAACCTTGTGTTTAGACAGTGATGACATCATGTTTGTGAAATATGATCATATCCTGCCCAGCCTATGCACACCTTGCTAAAAATATACTGCAATTAGTTACGGTACCGATACTAAACAAATTAATTCCTAAATATATCTTTTAAGTTATATAATGTAAATATAAAGATAAAAGAAAATAATAATAATAATTATTATTAATTGGTTGTTTAATGACACCCCAGCAATAACTATTGAAGGACATTTATCTAAGACTAATCAGTTGACTCGTATCTTTCTAGGCATATTTTAAAAAAACAACTTCTGGAGAACTGTATAATGGCCTGAAAACCACTTGTCAAAGCTGTCTCTGTGGTGTTGGATATCAATTAGACCACATAATTATTTATTCACTGGCAATAACTTGTTTGCACTTCTTTTGCCAAACATTACTCTTTTATGTCTCTCTTCGAGATGAAATAGAAAAAATGTCTTTCAAAATTGTATGGATGTTAGGACATACCTCGATCTAGATGTATGGCAGGTATGGCAGAGTTCCTGTGATTATTTATTCATATGGTAATTATCAGATGATGGTGAAAGCAGACGCGCTATCTCACCTCGTTCTGCACCTCTAATGGCTGCCCTCCTATTACCAGGGGAATCAGATCATAGTGTTCAGATGCATGTAGGTATTCTCTCATCCTTACTTATCAAGCTAACACGGCTAGATCACATTACAAGTACATGTACTGCAGACGTTGTTTTTTTACCAGCTCGAAAGTCTTAATAATATTGTTAATAAATGTATCGAGGTAACATGGCTAGACCATATTTCAAGTACTGCAGAGGTTGGCGATTGTTTGGGGCAGTTTTCTACCTCGTTGCGTCGCATATAGGTGAACTAATCCTGAAGCGACTTTAAACTTCAAATCATTCATTCTACCTCGTTGAAAGTCTTAAAATAATCTTAATAAATGTATCACGGTAACTACCGTCTTGCTTGTTCAATGATGTGGCAATACGTTATTGAATTGTAATATTCAACACAATTGCAACGAGATATATACATAACACACGTTTCGGTACATTTGCACCTAATACGTATAAACTTGCCACTTGGTAGCAGAAAGGTTTTGAATTGTCAGACGACAATGAAAATGTTTAGTGATTCATCTCGTGTCATGATTGCACTTCTGATTAAGATTATCACATTTTGTAATCTAGAATTAATAGTTTTCATCTGAAAAGGAAACCATTTAACATGAAAAGCTAAGTATGCGCATTGAATCATGGCCCACATATTGGGATACATGTTGTATAAACATCGACTCCATTTATTGTTATGACCTTAATGTAAACAAGTGTTTTTATCAGCAAGTTCAATCAGTTAATCTTTGTTATGGACAAAACATTCTTTATGTTCTGTAAATGTAATATGTTGTATGTTTATACATGTATTACACTAGCAAGCTTAATCGGTTAATCTTCGTTACAGACGAAACATTCTTTACGTTCTGTAAATGCAATATGCTGTATATTTATACATGTATTACACAGCCGGTTATATAGTTTTATATCCATGTAATAACCAAGGATTTGGGTGTTTCAGATTTATCTTTTGTGCTGCGTAAAGAGCTTTTACTCACTTAATCATTGGTACACGCATTGGTGAATCATTACAGAGGAAATTAAATACTTGATCCGCGTTATGTGATTGGACTTAGTGTTTATTGTGTGTTGCATTTTACCACCATTCGTCTTTATGACCCTAGCAGGACACTAAAGTCATCAAACTCTTTACGCCGTCCTCATTTACACAGATTTGATCATTCCAATTCATGCTGCCTATATCACGGAATCCCTCGCATCCCTTTTAATGAATATCTGATAACAATAACGGGTTTGTTTGAAGAGCGATGGCCACCGGCTTATGCGCGGTCCATCATGAATATGATTAATGTGGGACACAAGTGCATGTATATGGCCCACATTACGACGTTCTTTAGTGTTCCAGCAGACTTGACGACTGGCCGCAGTTCATATTAAAACTATATATCGGACATAACTTGACAATTACTGCATCTCGGACGGACCGTCTTCAGCTGCTTGTGATTTGTTCCACTGCCCGCCGCTTTCAAATAACATCATTAGACGAGTCTCGCTGGAAATCAGGCAGCGCGGTGGTATTACACAATGACGGGGATCGTAGTAGTCGTGATTGGGGAAGCGTCGTCGTCGACAGTGATTTGCGCTGACATCACGTCCACGCTGGGGTCGAGCTCACTTCACTACACACGGTCCGCGTGGTATTACACAATGATGGGGATCGTAGTAGTCGTGACTGGGGAAGCGTCGTCGTCGACAGTGATTCGCGCTGACATCACGTCTACGCTGGGTCGAGCTCACTTCACTACACACGGCTGTCAGTTTTGTTCACTTCGTTAGATAATCGTGTTATTCTTACAGTTGTGCATCTCAAGTGCATCTCAAGTGCATTCCATTTGTGTTTTGGCTATTTAATTGACCAATATACTTTTGACTGACGACTGTTAGTTTGAGAAAGAGAAGGCGTATTGATGTAAGGAATGAATGAAGTAAAATTTAATGACACCCCAGCACGAAAAAAAGACATCATCGGCTATTGTGTGTCAAAATATGAAGTCACTGTATCAAATTGATATCGGATAACACAATAATATAATAGACTAGAGGCATACATGTACCATAGGCTAGTTTTTATCCTAAAAATGCAAAATGTTTCAACTACACTCATTTTCGTGACAACTTGTTCTTTTAGAAACATCTGATTTTATGTGTGTATAATTTTGTGTCACTAGGTGTACATTAATTAATTCAATAAAATTCCTGGCAATCATGAAAGAATCTGTAATTAGCCAAAATGTTCTAAATGGTGGAGAAAATGTAAAACAAATAAAGATATAACTATTCACTTAAAAATCTTGAAAAGTGAGAAGTCCAGATTAATACCATTATCTATTTTTATTATAAATATTTCCACAAGACTTCACAAAATCTTCATTATTAAAACGACATCTGACTCATTGAAATCAGAACAAGAAACCAAAAAATATCAGAATTACTCAGTATATGTTAGAAAATTTATCTCAATTTATGAGATAATGAGTGACATTAGCGTAAAGTTTAGTACGTCTGTCAAAATTGTTTTATTATTGCGCACTAAACACTGTAATGCAGCAAATGCATTTTCCGCTTCAGCAAGCATCAATAATCTATAAAGAATGAGGCAAGTATCTGCCTCAATGCATGTCTAATGTGCTAGGCTGTACGTTTATGGAACCCATTGAAAGAAACCAGTGTATGCTATACAGTAAGTGTAATTGTCTAGCTAGGAAATTATAAATTGTTCAAGCATGTAAACACATCTAGAGTGATTTCAGTGCAGGATTTAAACAGCCTACTGTGATGAGGACACATTTTCAATAAAAAAAGTAAATTATTTATACACCAGAAAATGCAATTATTTGGACTATTCTGAACGCAGATTCCCTCTGGTTGTGTTTAATATTTATGCTAAAATGTTTATGTTTTAGCTGCAGGAAAATGATTGATGAAATAAATATAACTGGGTTGTTTATTTTCTTTAGATATGTCATATAAGGTCTCTGTAAAAGTGCATACAAAAAATGCCTTGCTGCCAGTTGAAAATTGTAACATGTGGAAGCAGATGTATTTTGAGACCATGTGACGAAATGATTGTACACCAGTGATGTCTTTTCTTAGACTTAAGTCTTATTTCGGACTTAAGTCGTTTGATAAATACCGCCCCAGGACTCCTAGTTCCTGCCCCTAAGTAGGATACGCCCTTGTTTCCAGACTCTATTCTCTCTCTCCAAACTCACCGCAGTCTCCAGGGATACGCCCTTGTTTCCAGACTCTATTCTCTCTCTCCAACCTCTCCCCAGTCTCCAGGGATACGCCCTTGTTTTCAGACTCTATTCTCTCTCTCCAACCTCTCCCCAGTCTCCAGGGATACGCCCTTGTTTCCAGACTCTATTCTCTCTCTCCAACCTCACCCTAGTCTCCAGGGATACGCCCTTGATTCCAGACTCTATTCTCTCTCTCCAACCTCACCCTAGTCTCCAGGGATACACCCTTGGTTCCAGACTCTATTCTCTCTCTCTCCAGCCTCACCCCGGTCTCCAGGGTGTCCTTGTTGTTGACCTCAACGTGTTTGAGATTGACCCGCTGAAAGCCTCATTGCGACCAGAGTGCACTATGTACCAAGTACAACTTGTTTCATGTTTGTCATTATGTCTACCACCTGTTCAATCGCACATATGACCCCATTTTCAGCACATAATGTTTCCATTTGTATCCATTAAATATATTTTCCATAAGTAATTACGGCATTGCCAAACAGTTTTTCATCTCCTATGTGGTAGAGCAGGAATGCCATTGTTTACTTTGGACGGGCATAGAATTCAATTTTCCTAAAAATAATCCATTGCTTTGCCAAATTATACAATTATACCCAAGTGCACGTGATTTACATTAGTAAAATACATTTACTCAGTTGCTGGTAAATCCTTCAAGGTATATAGTGTTGCTACGATTACCCTAGAAACGTTCTCTTTCATGTGTTTGTACTTAGAGAAATGGTGAGTACAGCTAACTTCGTTTTCTCCAAGCAGAAGACAAAAAATAAGGTTATACATGTACAGGCAAAGAGAGATTTTTCTGTTTTTGTCAATTGTTTTTTGTTAATGCAAAAATATGTGGTCAAGGACATTGTTATTGATTTTATGAATGTCCATAACATGTAGTATACATGTAAATGTGAAAGCTGGTTTTGTGTCTGGTTTGTTATGAACTTGGTTGGCAATAATCATGCATTGAAGTATATAAAGTGGGAAGTTGTAGAAGCATCACAAGGGGTACACAGGTAAGGGGTATACCCTGTAGTAACATACAGAGGGCATAAAAACTCCATTTACCCCCAATTTACCAAGAATTTATCTTGCCAATACATGTGGACATAGTACATTTAAGAAATAACTGAAAAACAAACCTGCAATGATTCGACTTACATGTTGGATTGTAGAATTTCTGATTAAGTGATTTACATGCTGAAATATATAGATCTAGTGTTTCTGATTGATTGAGTGACTTAAATGTTGAACTATATCTAGAGTTATTGATTTAGTGATATTCATCCTGAATTACCATGTTCTTACCTGGATGGTCTTGCATACTACGCTATCAACCGGGTGACGGAGTGAAATTCTATACTAGACTATTACTGCACAATTTGATATGTTCAACCACTATAATCTCAATTTACACCTTGTACTTGATCTTCTGGCTCAGAAGTTTGAAATCCTGGTGCATGATTTGTATAAATTACTAAAGTGCTTACTCAGATAAACAGTAACGAATGCATCAAGTGAACTGAAAGAGACAGCATTTTATCACGAAGTGACAATTTTCCTAATGGGTGGGACGGTGCAAGATTAGTATTAACCCATCAAGTAGATAGTGTGTTGAAAATGCTTCCTTCATTTAGAGTCCGTATCACAGCAGTGATCTACATCATCGGGCTACAGCTTGCACCGACTGTCTGATAACACATTCGGGCACCATTTTGTAACCTGCTAATGGTTATTATCCCCCCTTGAAGCGGGTTTATCTCCCTTGAAGCGGGTTTATCTCCCTTGAAGCGGGTTTATCTCCCTTGAAGCAAACCACCTTCACACTTCCCAAAAAGTATCATATAAAATTTTCTAGCTGTTATCACAAGTGTTTTTCCATTTATTTATTTCGCATCTTCAAGCATTTTTTTTAATCTTCAAAGCCGGGTAAGTACAGAAAATTAGGGCATAGAGATAGGAAATGTGGCGGAATGCCAAGGTAGATGAAGCTCCAGGTATTTCAGGTACATAAAACTGCTTTCGTGTATAAAGTTGTGCAGCATGTAGTTTAAAAAAACAATTTTGTGATTGCAATTTGATCTCGCAAACATGACTTAATGGTAGTCAAATGAGTTGATTCACAACTTTAAAGAATATAGAAATATTGGGGTCCACGTTTCTGTAATAATTTTGTTGTATATGAAGTATTGTGTGAAAATTAAGAACACTTTACCATGATGGACGATAAAGATAAAAGATAAAGTTTGTTTAACAACACCACTGGAATACATTGATTATTAATCAGCAGTTATTGGATGTCACACGCATGGTTATATCGATACTTGATTACAGAGGAAACCCACTGCTGCCACATAGGCTACTCTCCTGCGAATAACAGTTAGGGATCGTTAATGTGCACTTTCTCACAGACAGGATAGCACACACCCTGACCTATATTGGACCAGTACTGGATCACTGGTTGGAATGGGGAATAACCCAAAGGGTCCAGTTTTAAGTGAATGCAAGTATGGTCAAACCCTCTCCCATGCTCTCTGACTACATGTGCCACTAGTTTTCTTGTAGCATGTTTGTCACAGACATACATGTATTACATGCTTGTCACATGCATGCAAATCATGATGCAAAACTGCAATCATAATATTGTGAGGGAAAAGGGTGGTTGTATATTAACATCTGCAGTAGGCATTTGGTTTCAAAATAGTCTTTGAAGTAAATTGTGCACCTCATCACGGCCATTGTTTTAGAGGCTGTGGTTCTTGTGCTGTGCATGTGATGATGTATCCACTAACAATAACAAGGAGGACTACGTTTATTTAACCACACCCCAGCACATTGTTTAACCAGCAGCCTGTACATGTCAGACATATGGTCATCGCAACATATGGTCTGCAGAAGAAACATGCTGTAATCACAAATGCCACTCTGTTATTGATCAGCAACAAGATATCTTATATAATTATTTGGACTTCGCCATAAGTTTTTGTTATATACCAAGGTGTTTATAGGCAGCAAGGGATCTTTTCTATGTACTTTCCAATAGGCTATTTTTTCATATGCAGCAATGGATCTTTCCCATGTACTTTGCTATAGGCTATTCCTTTTTCATAGGTAGCAATGGATATTTTCTATGGGCTTTCCCATATGCTATTCTTTTTAATATGCAGCAAGGGATCTTTTTTATAAACTTTCTCCAAGACAGGACGCTATGTAGGCCTACCATTGCCTTTAACATTCATGTAACAGTTGTTAACAGCATTATTTGGAATGAAAAGCTCCCAACTGTCTCTATCAATAAAGAGGTTTGATCTTACAACCTATAGCACGTCATGCAGACTCTGATACTCTAACAATAACAGAACTTTGCCACTTTGTCATCTGCATGCCACTCACATGGAGATCACCCGACAAGTTACTAATAATATTTGGTACTAGAAACTTCATAGCAATTCCACAATTTCAGCAGCAGAAACGACACCTTTGGCCGATATCTGCTTTCATTACATTATCAGTACTGCTGCTTCTGTCACAACCATGTAACGTGTAATCAGTCTAAACCCAGTGGGCAACTGGTTGCCAGATTTCATCATTTCTCACATACATCCTCCCCGACCCTGTACGTTTGTGTATGCAAAAGGAAGTCGGTGTAATTTAATTTCCTTTTGCAGTTGTGTTTGAAATTAGGAGAAGGCTCATTAAAAATAGAAGTGTGTTTGGTACGTGCTGAGTGTGATATGGTTCTGTTCAGAAATCCAATTGTTGGTGGATGGAGAATAGATGTTGTTTGAGATTGTTATTTCTTAACCATTTTAAGACTATTCTGAGTAATATTTTTATCCGTAAGATTACAGATGTGTGAATGTTATAGTGTATACTGAAGCACAAAAGAAACACAATATTTTTAAATAGAGATAAGCCATACATTTACTGAAGATATGGCTCCTATTCCTATGCACCTAATAATTATAATCAATCACATGTTTATTGCTGTCCTGTGAAAAAAAATTATATGAAAGGGAACTAAAATGTTCATGTAGCCATGGTCAAAGCGAGTTCTCAGTTTCGGCACCCTCTATTCCATCCTCTGGATAGATGAAAGCATTGGTCGAGGCTAGTTCTCAGTATTTATATCAGCGATAGTCAGATCATGATGTTTAACGTCCACGTTCAGAGCAAGCTGTTTATAGTTATAGCAGACGCAACCACAGTAGACATTGGCACCATTAAAAAGTCATGACACATTGTTCCATACTTATGTAACACGTGTTCAGACACATTTGTTCCAGTTTGATTTATTTGATTGCTTCTTCCTAATTAACTAAGATTCCTGCATGCTACTATCTATAGCACAAGTTGCGTTCAGTTCAGTGATTGCCAGGAGGGAGTAGGCATTTATTACTAATGGCGGTATCTGCATGTGACAAATCTGTGTCAGGCGTAGTGTTGGAGGCCGCAGATGTGCTGGGACACACCGTGTTGATGAGGTGTTTAATTACCCACTGGGATCTCCTGTCACTGATGGCTCTGTCTGGGAATGTACCGTCCTATAATTGATGGTTCTTATTGGCCTCCCTGCTTCCATTACTCATACATCTAACATGGCTGATCTAATGACAGCAATACAAAGATGTAACACTCTACTACTATTATAGTCCAAACACATTATACATCTGACCCAGTTCACATCACCGGTAGACATCACAACATAATTATATATTGTAAACATTTATTCATGTTTCAAGATTTTATAGCTACAATTTTTTATATAAAAAGGATTTATACTTTTTAAAAAGTGTTATGAGATATATGCATGTACTAGTACATGCTTTATTCATTTGAGTGACTATAAACAAATATATTTCTTTTGATTTTAAAGTTCATAAGTTGAATGAACAAACTCCATGGCAAAAATTATTTATAAACACCATATTAGATCCACTCATCTAACTATTTAAAGGTAAACTTGCGGGCTTGTGGTAATTCATTTGTTAGTTGTAAATATATTGTAGTACTCACTTTCTCCATGGAAGAATATTGGACGTTTGTGTAATAATTTACTTAATTGGTGTTTTTCAGATTGACTCCAACAGTATAGCTGCACGAGATGGTCGCATTCGAGAGGGAGATCAAATCTTACAGGTAAACAGTTACCTCCACATCTCAAACTCCTAGTGCTAGTCAAGTTCATTTGTGTATAACCACAATACAAAACACTGTTCATCTATGTAATTGTATATATTTATTATATAGTTATAAACCATCAACACAAATATCAAAATGTTATTATATTGCGCTTTGTGCATTTTATGAATGTCCTCAAAGTCTGTAGCTAATTAGTTCAAACACTTCAACGGTCATGCTATTGTCTGGAAAATACAGCAGAGCATTTGGTGATTGAAAGTCTTTAACAAGATCTGGAGCAGACCAATATTTCGGTCTTAATGACTATTTTACATAATTTATATGTGTACATGTAAGGGATTTCTGGTCTACTGAATTTGTGTTTTAATTTTAGTGTTGATTTTTTTTCAGATAAATGGGGTAGATGTGCACAACCGTGATCAAGCCATCAAGCTGTTCTCTGCCAACTCTACAGACACAACCCTCCTGGTGACACGGCCTCAGTTACAGGTAAACTTTGCACTTGGCCATCTGATATTAGACCTATAATACATGTACATACATGTATTCCAACATAAATACCATGTGAAGCGATCGGTTATATCGACACTTGGTCACAGAGGAAACTTGCTGCTGCCATATAGATTACTCTTCAAAAACGGCAAGGGATCTTTTATTTGCACTTCCCCACTGACATGATAGCATGTACTACAATCTTTGTTAGACCAGTCATGGATTACTGGTTGGAATGGGAAATAACCCAACAGGTCCAATGAGGAGTGGTTTCAACTGATAGAAATAGAATGGAAAGTATTATATTCAGCTGCATACCTACGTACATATGTTACATGTACATACAAATTAACACACGTGCATCGCGTTACCACCATTAGTACGCATTACATTAGACAGTTGTAGAGTTTATTCTGGAGCCAGACGTACTGTATGTGCTAACCATGTTTGCCTGATGTCACTTGTAGATGAATGTTGTTGTCAGTGCCTGGATCAGCTAGATCGTTGATCTTCTTTGTGTGATGGCAAAATGTAATGTTAGATCATTACCAGGTGCAGTGTGGACAAACGTGTAGCTTACTTACGAATGTCTCTATTTTTCTTAACCTATTTCACACAGGGTTGTAGTTTTTTTGTAACCAGTTCGGTTGTACTTTTCTGAACCAGTTCGGTTGTACTGTTTGTTCGGAACCATGTCAGTTGTACTTTCCATAACCCATTTCAAACAAGGTTGTATTTTTCGTAACCAATTCAGTTAGATTTTTCGTAACCCATTTCACACAGGGTTTATTTTTTGTAACCCATTTCAGACATGGTTATGATTTTATCAACACATTCCGCACAAAGTTGTACGGTACTTTTAAAACCCATTTCACATAATTATTGTTCTACTTTTATTAACCATTTCGCACAGAAGTTGTACTTTTATTTAACCCATTTCTCACGTGGTTCTATTGTTCATTTCAAACATAGGCCAACACTGAGCCATATTTGATTTGATGCCATGTAATGATCTGTTCTTAATAAACGCTTACTTGACTGTTCAGAAAATTTCAAATACTGTAAAACGGGTAATATTCGCGGCTGTAACTTTTCACAATTTATAGAATTTTTTTAAAAAGTATCAACTCACTGTATATAATTTTCACTTTGCGAAAACTGCATTGATGTCTTTTTAATGGTTATCACTGCTAGTATTTTATGTGAGTGATTTTAATTTTCGCTCTTAAATGACACACATGAAAATCACGAAACTTACAGACACACTGTCACAAATAATACCAGTTTTACAGTGATATGTCTCATGATATCAAACAATGAAAGAAATATGCAACACATTGTAGACTCAAACACCTGTTGATGAAAATTAAAATGATAATAATATAAAAAACAAACACATGGCTTCCTTTGATTCTGTTTTATCAATCTCTCATGGTGAGCGATGTCTGGATACATTTCTAGTTTTTATCGCCATGACGAAGAAATCAAAACATCTTTGAATATTGCTTACATCGGCTATAGAGCTACTGAACATTCCATTCACTCCGGTCTTATCTGTTTGAAGGAGATCAAATCTGCATTAACTCAGACTGAATGTACACAAAATATCTTTGATAGTTTTATACCAAGCTAGGTAATGGTAAAGCTGTTGTTAAAAAAATGGAAGTTTTCATTCCACAGAAACCTGATTAATTCCATTCCCAGTGTATTATATCCTTGAGCTCCCTGCGGTACGGTATGACAGTTATAGGCTAAGTTCTTAAAATAAAACTACTATGTTTTTTCTAAAAGTTTATTGTGGGTTCTAGTTTCCTTCAGTTCTGTTATAGAAGCCACTTCATATGTGAAGAATTTTTTAATCCTATTTTATGGACAAGACTTTAAAATATATAATGTATGAATGTGTATAATGTGTGTGAATGTGTGCATGTGCATGCGCACGTGCATGCATGCATTTGCGTGCATGCATGCAACACACGCATGCATGTACATACATATGTATGTAGAGCCTGTACGTATGTAATGTATGTACAGTTGTATGTATGTATTTATGTAGGGCCTATGTATGGCCTATGTATGGATGTATGTATGGGTTTTTTTATTTTATGTATGTACATGTACATGTATAATGTATATTTTCATGTTGAAAGTAGCAATATGACTCTCCTATCTTAACTCTGATAATATTCATTGCTATTTCTCCCAGCCTCTCAGTTGTGTCAGTGGCCGAGTAAAATTAGACCATCGTAATAACGAGCAAAACTGTGAAGTTAAGAATTTTTCAATTTGGCCAATAATGAGTATATTCGTACTTTAATTGTTTTCATTGCGGGGAGTTTGTGCTGAGTCAGGAAGCAAATGGTGAGGAAATGTTGATAATTATCGCAGACAGACAACATCAGGTGAATGCCTCGGTGCCCTTTGATCATGTCACTCGTTGATAACCGGCCTTTGATCACCGACAACTCGTGATAATGTAAAGATGAATACTGGCCACTGTTAATTTGTCTCAACTGCCATTGATGATCTTCTCGCGATTTATTACGGTCTTTTTTTTTCTGCAGACTTGAAAATTAAAACTAAAACCCATCTTTGTAGATTAAATAGCATGGGGTCACTTGAAAGTGCTTTAGTTTATATTGCTGGTGTGTAATCATCCACTCAGTATGTTGATAAGAATGAGAGAATAATACTTGTAAATAGATCTAGATGATCTACTCTGCATGTATAAACTTATTTATGAGCTTTTATCCAATTACGGTTCAAGCACGTCTGTCATGGTCATGCAGTCCAGCTGCCTTGACTGCCTGTCCAGGACAGAAGTT
>JAULBR010029688.1:0-19760 GCA_032355825.1 Melanodrymia aurantiaca
ATAACCATGTGTCTGACGTCCAATAACCGCTGATTTATAATCAATGTGTTTCTAGTGGCGTCGTTAAATAAAACAAATTTTTACCCACAGAAGGGACAGTACATACCACGGTGTTTGCTAACCACTACGGAACACACGCCGGTGTATACCTACCCATTAAGACTTGCGAAGCACAATCTAGGGGTGGAGCCGTGGTAAAAGGAATGCAAGTCCGGTTATATCATAACAAAATGGATTAAATTATTAAATAAATCTTTACGGAATGAAACAAATGGTCTAATTCATAAAACTAGTTATTACCTACAAGTCCTAGAGGAACGATGTAAGAAAAACTGAAATAAAACTATGTGTTTTATAAAAAATCTGGTTTGGACTAGGATTTCTAGGTATGTAAGTCTTATAGCATTATACATTGTGTCGGACCTATATTCCTACGGACTTCTATTCCTACTACATCGGTGTAAAAGGAATGCAAGTCGCGGTCGGAATGAAAGTCCGGTTATATCATAACAAAACGGATTAAATAATAAAATAAATCTTTACGGAATGAAGCAAATAGTCTGATCATAATACAAGAAATTACCTACAAGTTCTAGAGTTAATGTTAAAAAAAGCGCAATAAAGCTATGGGTTTTATAAAAGTCTAGTTTCGACTAGGATTCCTAGGTAACATTATACATTGTGTCGGACCTATGTTCCTACGGACTTCTATTCCTATTAAAACTCTCATACCACGATCAGGAATCGAACCCAGTACCTGCCAGTCTTTAGCACGGTGGTCTAACCACAGCCCGGAAAGATAGTCCAAAGTCGATGTTTGAAATATAAGATTATTAAGATGATGTGTTATTTCTAAACAGGAAGCTTCTGTTATTAACCGCTGAATGACGGTTACAACGCAATTACACGCTGTGATCAACAATGACAAATACAATATTGTGGTTGTATAAAAACAAACACCTTAACCTCAAAATATCAACACTTTGACTTGTCCCTTGTTACAGTGCACACATTGGAATATACCAGACATCGAATTAACATGATGTTCTCAAGCCTTATTTTTCTCACAGTCTTAATTGGTATGTATAATATTTTAAATTGTTATAATTTACTATTCATGTAATTTTGTTACGCATAGTATTATAAGTGTCCATAGCACTTATTATTAGTAATATTACAACCAAAATCGAAATATTAATCAAATTCAATAACAGTAATAAAAATTATTGGTATCAACTATTATTCAGAACAAAGTTTTAAAAATTATAGTTTCCAACAAGTCGTATTACAATTACATCTTAAAGGTTACTTTTGTTTATATTCTTTGAGAACAAATCACATGTTCACTTTACGTTTTAAATCATTCTTAAAATCGTTCCATCATAATAATGTTTACTTTACGTTTTATAAATTTGTAAAAGCTTTCCGTATTTCTTTTATTTCAGCGTCATTGATGCTGATATCGTTGTCTTCCGCCCATCACGGACACCATGGACATCATGGACATCACGGACACCATGGACATCACGGACACCATGGACATCACCACGGTCACCATGGACACCATGGACATCACGGACATCACCATGGACATCATCACGGCTGAATCTGTTTTTGCTTTATTTTTCCACAAGGCTGTTGAACGGTCTTCTGCCTATTAAATGTTGTTTTTACGAAATCGGGTTTAATAAAGGAATTTATATTAAAAACATTGTGACTGTGTCTTTGCTATTACCATTTCTAATATTCATCGTTGTCTAGAGCAGAAGCAACAAAATTGCTCGACATCAATTAAAAATAGACTATTGGCAATTAGAAAGTCGCAATTTAATAAAATGATCCATGTCATTATATTTATGGATATATTTAATATTGACCGCGGGAATATGATAAAGCGATCTAAATTATTGTAGGCAATCGTCTACTACAACGGCATTAGATATATATATAATTATTATTGATATAATAGGTAATAAAATGAAAGTAAATATTAATTTTAACAAACAAAAATGATCTATTAACCAGAAATATGTTTCAAATAGTATGAGATATGCGCGTAGGGTGGCATCTGTTTTAAAATTCAGGAGTGTAACTTTAAATGTTAAGAACTACAGTATTTCAATAATAATTTGTATTCAGTGGTGCGCCTTTGTCGGTCGAATTTTAAACATGCAACCATAAACATTCAAAACCTATGCGTCAGATAGGAACAACAATAATGAATCGAAAATTGCATTTAAATGTATCCTGCTTAACAAACAGAACGGAACTGAAGATTGTATTAGTGAAATGACATTATATTATATTTAAAGAGTCGGTTAGCCGTTGATTATTCATAATGCTGCTTTATAAGGTAGTTCTCAAAACAGTGTTATCTCTTGAAACAGCAGACGAGTGCCACTCTACTTAAACACTAATCATCCTTCATACTAAAGATGTCCGCTTTATTTCTTTCTTCATTCATAAACCTCAGAGCTATTGCCATTTTATTTCCTTATACTGCCGCGTGCCTTGCTAATCCCTTTATCAGCGATCAACACCTTGAGTGCTAAAGAATACTCGATTGTCAATTTCCAGAATTTGTCGAGAAATTGGCATTTCCTTTCAACCTAGTCAATCTCTAAGGCGTTAGAAAACGTATGGCGACCACGTGAAAATTGAATCGTGCAGTTAAACGTGTGATCAAGGATCAGTTGATATATTTCGCTCGAATGTGATTGATGACTTTCGAATGTGAAAATGAGTGGCGAGAGATTACTGTGTGTATATTATGACAGGCGCGCGCGCACTATCTGTTAGCGCGCAAGCACATTGTTTTCAGATGTGTAACCGTCTGCGGAGAAATGTGATTAGGTATAATAAAACGTGACAAATATTTAGATTCCTCTTTTCAACTTGATGTAAACAAGGTTGGTTAGAAACAGGAAATAATGTTGCACAGACACATGAAATACATGAATTATACAGAAAATAAATTACAAATAACGAGGAATTACAGAGTATCTGTGACGAGTGAAATTTATGTTTCCAGCTGAAGGGAGAGACTGACTGTATTGTTCAGCAACCTATTGTATTAATATTATTACCTATATTGAAGTCTAAAATAGTTATTGAGAAACTAAATCAATGCCAGCTTCCTCTATTCAACCAGTGATCCACGACTGGTCCACCAAAGGTTATCCTGTCTGTTGGAAAGTGCACATAAAATACCCCTTGCTGATTTTCGGAAAGAGTAGCCTATGTGGTAATAATTATGGGTTTAATTTGTGACCAAGTGTCGATATAACCTTGCGTTTGACATCCAATAACCGCTGATTACTAATCAATGTGTTCCAGTTGTGTCGTTAAACAAACATAATTCATCCGTCTTTTATCTTGCTATATAATATATACATCGCAACGATTGGACTACCTATAGAAGGCTTGAACACTCAGTTTGTGATTAAAACGCATTTACACCATGGTAATAAGCGTATTTTAGCAGGTTCATGCAGGGTCAACCACCTGCGGAGGTGCTATTAAACAAACAAACTGTACTGTTAAAAGGCATATGCCAGCAATAATCTATGGCTATACTAAAACGGTTAGAGCAAAAATATTACGAAGATTTTATTTAGTGACAAATGAGTTTTAAAAGTATTTAATAATAACCACAAAAAATGTACAACAAATGAAGCAATGTTCACAAAAATATCACGACCACTAAAACATGTTCTTTTGAGATATCACTCTGAATTTTTGCGTACGATTAGATCATTAATGTTATAAATACAATTATAGGTCCATTGTTGGCAAAGACACGTGTATTGTACACGAGTTACTTCCAACTGTTTCAGAAGTGTATTTTATTCATGTTAAGTGGATTGGACTGTTTGCACTTGTTTGTCTGACTGTGCCAACAGATGGTGAAGATGGGGACAACACACTAGCGACGACTGGCGGTGCCGACAGACGACGTCTCGTGCCAAGGTCAAGGTCACTGTTAGCAGTGTCGTCTGTCGTTTGATCGGTGGAGAAGTTTATGTGCTGAGTAGCCAGTTCCTGTTCTTTCCGGTACTCAAGCACCTCTCCAAGCAGTTTGATGTATCGGATCGCAAGTCTGAGGATCTCGTTTTTACTCAGCTTCTTATCTGGTGGGTAGGTCGGCACAAGCTTCCGTAAGTCGGAGAAAGCGCCATTGACATTCTGTTGTCGCCAGCGCTCTCTGCTGTTAGTAAACATCCGGCGAGCCACTTTACGGAACGGTTGTGTAATAGGGACGTCACTGAACCGTCTGCGCATGCGCTTGTGGCTGAGGTCGAGTGGCGACTCGAGATTGATGGAGGCCGCTGGGTTGGAGTGGAAGTGTGGTCGTGCTGGAAGCAGCTGACTGGGGACACTCTGCAGACAGATATACCCAGACTGGTTGAGGCCGTCTGGTGACAGCCGCTCGTGACAGAACACAGTGTCGTCGTCGTAGTCGTCATCGTCGTCGTCGTCTTGCATGTCACGGTCAGATAGGTAGCAATGTTCACTCGTTTCTGATGCCGTGTATGACATGTGGTAGTCGCTACTGTCGTCACTGCAGTGGATGTCGTTATCAAGGTTGTCGACGCGCATGCTCACGCCGACATATCTTGAATCCACTGCTGATGTACTGTACTGGATCGTGACGTCACTTTTCATATTGATTGGTGTCAACTGAAAGTAAGAAAATAGTACGTCACTAATATAGATCAGCCAAAATTAATTATGTTTACCAAACTTATTAGTCAGCATATTATCATTATGCATCTATAGCCCCGTTCACACGCCGGTAGTTAACCCGTGAAAGACCAGGTAAATTTGATGTTTTCTAGTTTTAAGCAGTGGTTCGAGATTGGTACATCAAAGTATGTGGTATATGATGTCTTGTCTGTGATAAATTATGTAACTTTACATAAAGTACTTAGTCACAGAATACTTTTTGTTTGTTACTTGCCAACCGGCAAGCTCAAACATTGATAGTTTTTATGCAAATTTATTCAAACATGTACTTATCGTGTGTAACACTATACAACTCTCCTGAATCATTGTTTGGTATAATTGTGTACCTCGTACCGCGATACAATACAGTATCGCCGTATCTTCCAACAAATAAAATGTTTGTGAATGATCGCCGTCATATTACTATATCGTATTACTGGTGGATATGTTATGATTTGTTACTCTAGTATGCACATGTCTCACAATTTATAACTACTCTGGAAACATTGAAACAAAGGAATCGACCAAGAAATCTAAACAACATGGCTAAATGCGTACCTCTGCACAAAACAGTCGAAGGGATATTACGACAAAGTCGAGATGGCAGGTACTCACAAATCACATCAAAATGAGTAATGATATCAGGTGTTCTCGAAAGTTGAGCGTATCCTGCTCCATTTTAGATTTCGCTATGTTGATGATAGTATTTATGTCAATAATAGCATTGATATTTACAAATAATTCACTGTTATAACATGGAATCGTTATGTACTTTGTCTAGCAACATAATTATGTAATAACTATCTGTGTGTGCTTTTATTCAGTATCAGTATAGAACGCAAACCATGAACCCAGATGTTGAGAATTCAACTTAATACATGTACGCTGTCAAATACATCAGAATGATATTGCCTTTGTTTTAGTTTTTACAGCTCTTCTTTCTTCCTGGAACAGGACATCACGTTTCGCACCGGAAATCAAACCCATTGTTTACCAATGCACGAACTTAACCCCAGCACTCATTATCATACAGGAAAATAATCGAGCTTAATAAGGCGAATTGACATGGTCTAACGAGACAATACGAGACAATACGAGACAATACATACTCGCGTGCACAGGTCGTAACCTCGACAGACAATAGAGTTGTTTTACTCCGTATTGAAAATACAAACGGTGCTTTGTAAAATAGACGACCTATTGGAAGAGACATAAAACTGACTTGTATTGTTTTGCTTAAAATTATTGCATTTGCTATTGTATTAATTTATATTGCATGCAACTATTGAGGCAGACGGGTGAGGCGCATGTGGAGATTAGCTATCATTTAACACGTGTATCTAGACAGCTCATTTCATAATGCAGACTGGCCTACTGGTGTAGCTCGTACAAGAAAAGAACAAGAAACTGTGTATCTCCGTGTTTGTGAGCGATCAATTTTAGGAATCACGAATAGTGCATAATAGAGAAGAAGAAATAGCTACTGCTAACCCATACAGTCTAATATTTCTCATTAGCAGCGAGCAATCTTTTATATGTACTATTTAACAGACAGGGTACCATGACATCTACCCGTCTTTAATGGCACAATGCCTAGTTTTAAGACGAATGCCACTATGCTTGCAAAGCTAATGCTATTTGTAGCATATTTTTAGTTCTTTCTTATTACAATAAATTATTAACATGTATTTACGTCTTTGAGCTTACTATATCAATATATGTATATCCAATGTATTTCGTGTCATCCAAAGTCTTATGTAGCAGCATAGTGTATACTTTTGCCTAAAATTATTTATCACGTGCCACACAAATGTTCAACGACCATAATTATTAAGCTACTGTAAACGCATTGGATACATATATTGATAGTGAAAGCAATAAGATGTAAGTATATGTTAATTGTAACCATAGAAGCTAGCTAGAAGTATGTTACAAATAGCATTATCTGTGGAATCACGGTGGCATTCGTCTCTGTGGACATCGGATTGCAATACATCATAACCGAACCACTAAGAGAATCGAATATTCGACACCACTGACATCAGGCGAGCGGTCTAACCACTGAGCTACATGATGGAGAAGAACATGGCGAATAAGAAGAATTAGGAAGAAGGGGAGATTACGGATATACCGGTAGAAGGACGTTATTGGTTGGTGATGGGTGAGAGATATGTAACTGTCATGACAAGCAAGACTGACGGATATCGACACCAACAATGGGACACTGATAGTAGATTAAACTTTAGTCAGAATTGTTTTCCCCAAGTGGCAAATCAATACGTCGTCGTTAAAATGCTCTTTACTAATCAGTGCAAAGGATATACTACTAGTACTAAAACAATAATGTATAATAATTTGTAATGCATTTTGAACTCCATAAATGCTGTTATCATGTATGCTTTCTATAATGCATATTAACACCCTATACTACACGCCTTTACAATATATGTCATTATGTATGCATACATATCATTGGAAATAGCTCGCAAGCTATTAACTGTATGCAATGTTCCACTTTGAAGTGACTGTTTCGAGTGGTACATGTTAACTCCATGCATGGCAGCCGTCACAAGAACTCACTTGAATCGAGAAGCACAATAATAAAATATCTAAAACCCCGAGTGTGTGTAAATATGTCTTTCAGTCTTTATTAGTGGTGTAAACAACTTTAAATGTAAACATTTAGCGCTATCTTGCAATGGGCGGGGTTTTACTCTTAACACACTGTCAGATCAGCGATGACCGACCGATACAAGAGGTCTTGTTATATCAATCTGTTCAACATTAACCCGCGTACATTGCACTCAAACATGTCGACTGAACTGCTGAACACAAAACACGTCATAGCATAGAGAGTTAATAAATAAATAAATAAATATAATCTTCTTGTGACTTTTGACTTAATTAATCGGTCTAAGTTATGGTTTAGAGACACCCAATCACCGAAATTGGCGCCAAATGTTTCCGCGCTGCTGCATCTGCAGACAATAGCAGTGATCTTAAAAGTGTTCGAACTATCTGGTTGCGTCTTTTGGGCAGTTGTTTTTATGACGTCAGAGAGGTAATTTTAAGTAATATAATAACACTGACATTTCTCTTGATGTTTATAATCATATCCTAAATGTATTCAAGGACAGTGTTTTCTCTTCTATTTATAAGCCAACACATTTCGTATAATTCGCTCCACATAGCGAATGGTGAGTGGTGCACTTCAAATTGAACAAGGTTTGCTTTAGTGGCAAAGTGTTGTCAATTATATATTCTATAAATGTATCAAAATCTGAAAACGTGTGCAACAATTAATTTTTGTCTGTCGGATTATTTCTCTAGTAGGTTGGGATTGATGCAAGGTGAAGTTCTCTCACCGATTTTATTTCCTTTGTTTATAAATTATTTTAAAAATAAGTTTCATGAAGGGAAACTGTGACCCATACAAGTGCCAGGCTATAATTATATTAATGTGTACTAATGACTTTTCGGTTCTCTCAGAAACTTCAATCAACTATTGTATTAAAATATTCTAGGAAGTACTTTATGTGGAGTATCTACAGTTTATTTTTATATGTTTATTTTTTGCTCTTCTGCATTGTTTGTATTTACATACATGTGTACTGATGAGCTCAGGAAAGCTCAAAGTTAATAAACTATTAAACATTGAGTTCAGTAAGTGCATTTGAATACGTGGTTCTGCGCGTGTTCAGCTTCAGTATGTCTTCAAACCCTTGCCAACTTCATCAACTGATAAGCACAGATACGAAACTTTTAAACTGGTCGCATCAATTTGTCACCTGCACAATTGAGAAGTGTTCCGACATTTCCGTACCTCAGAGTTGGCACCAATTAACAAACGGGAGTACTTTTTACTATTAGTATAGTTTTGTCGTATCTATGCTTAGTTTTAATGTCTTTCGTGTAGCTCAAGCCTGGACAGACGGTCGTACGTTATGATAAGAGATTGTTTTTTGTTAACAGATAAAGATTACGCAAGTGAACATGACCAGGAGCTGTGAACACCTGTACTCAATCAGCTCGTTGTTATCGCGCAGGTGTCTCTCCTCTCGTATTCCATCACAAATACACTGTAGTTCGCTGCGTTGCACCATTTTATTGAATTCGTTAAGAATAAAATAAACTACAACTGCAATCCTATTTTCTCTAAATGCGTCGTTTAGGCCAAGCAAAGAAATGCTTAGATTCTCATCGTGTTCGAATTGTCCAAGTTCGATCTATACTTCGCGCACTGTAATGTGTAAACTTAATGTGGGGATGTGGGTTAGAGTGGGTGAAATAGTCGCACATCACATCATTTTACAAATTTTAATTGACAAAAATCAAATCTTAGGCTAGAGGGCGGGCTTCGGTAAACCTCGGCTTTCAGATAAAACATATCTCTTGGGTTGGAATTGCCTTATCTATTATACTTCACAAAGGTGATAGATCTATTAATATTATAATTATATATTTTTAAATAAAACCAAATAATACATACGTAAGTATTCCAAAAATGCGTATTTTAATGTTTCTCCCTTGATTTCATTTTGACCTTTGCCGTGTTTCGCGGGAAACCTGCGCCGCCGCGTCACCACGCTGCCTACCGTTTGGCATAAATCAGATAGCACGTACAGCGATCAGGACGAAGACGTAGTAGTAAGCAAATTTCTTATGTTTTCGCGTATCGTAAATTAAGACAACGTTGTGCGATACTGAGCTAGTGTTTCGGTGATCGTTATCAAACGCTCGCGGAATTTGGTACACTGCCCCCGGAAGAAAGTGCAGCCCGCGGAGTAAGCATCATGATTGAGACCTCCTCCGTGGCTCACATGTTGTGTTTACCTTGTAATATCTACTCAAATAATTTACTTTACCGTGACAACTATTTGGGCAACAAACATAGCATTTCCCTTTGAGTTGGCACTCCATATCTGTTTCAAAAGACATACTATTCCGCAGACAAAAAACATGCTGAACACTAAGACGATTTTTATCAACAAAACTGTTATTTTTCTCACTTTTGCGCACATGTGAAATTCTTTGGTCTTGCATGAAACAGTTAACCGCATTAATCAGGAGGAATCGTTTACGGTTTGGATTAGAGTTAAGGATCTTTCGTCAGCTCGACAATGTTTCGTGCTGAAATGTGAGGAAACATAAGACGAAATGCTCAGTGGAATGGTGAAAAGCAAATAACAGTGTCGCCCGAACATTTAATGATGCATTAAATGATAGATCACATATATAAGAGGGTGGCATTAAGAGACGTTTTCACAGAACACAACTATACTGCTGTTTGTCCTCATACAAACACGAAGTTGTTAACTTCATGCGTAAAGGAATACAAACGATCTGCGCAACGATATGACTGATCTCGGTCTAGAACACCATAAACACGTGACACCTGGGTAGTAGTGTAGCTGCTCATGAACCATAAACATTTATCCTCTATGTAAATTAATCTATCTCGACAGAAATTTAATTTAATAATGTATTAATAAAATCGGTATATAATCCAACGATTATAACATAGGACTATCACCCCGAAGGTAATTAAAACAATCATTCGAATAACAGTATCGATATTCTAATTGACAAAATTAGTTAAAACTTTACACTAGAAATTGTCACACTGTGTCTCTCCTCTCATAGTTTGTGTTTTCTTACTTGGATTATAACTACAAGTACTACAATAATTTTTCTGTATCACTATCAAGATAGTTTAGTCTATAGTCGCGTCATATAAATCTTCTTTGCTACGATACAATAGTGATTTCTCTAAAATCGTTACCATTATATTAATATTACTCAATATCTAATTCACTCGACATTTAACCCATCGTCATATTCCATTAACGTAGTATATTCCCAAATAATGATTAATACAACGATTTACACGCTTGTCAATAAGCAAATACTTTGTCAGACACCAGGAAACATTTATGATGGCTTAATTTTGGAAACATTGTTAACTTCTTCAGAATAACCATGCAAAATGTCGTGGTCTAATTTACATATTAATTAATCACAATTTGCTTTAAACATGTCCGTGTTGCTGTATAGTTCAAGTTCAAGTTCGTTATTTATTGCTTTAAGTTGTACAACTCATAATAGTAAACTCGTATAACGATGAGAACTTCCTGATGACTTTATGATGGTTGTGACTCAGAAATCCTGTTTCTATCTACATTGGAGCATGTGACAATCCGATCTAGTAATAATATTTAAATACACTTGCATGTGTATTGTCTCTAGTGTTAATACAGTACGCAGTTCATTAACTATAAATACGCATAACAATAAAGGTTGTCACTCATCGATATCTGTAATGTCACTGACAAGGCGAGACAGCGGCATGCAACACAAGCAAAACCGACCACGCTACCCCTTTACCAGCAAGTCATCTTTTATATAGTATGCATCTTTCCATAGGAAACATGACAGTACATACCACGGATTTTGGACAATCAGTCGGGAGCACTCGATGCAGTCATTGTCTAAAGCGGGACTCGAACCCAGTACCTTACACCATTGAATCCGATGCTCGAGTCACTGCACCACGTGCCAAATGTAATAAATAGCCGTGCAGAAACCTAATATTATTTGTCTTTAATTTACCCATATATACGGAAATAATGAAGTGTGTTTGGTTTCTGTTTACAGCGATAAACAAATGTTAGTGGATACCTCTGTACGACAATATAGTGTATATTTGCACTCAAATATTTGTGTAGATATTATCGTGGAATTTATCAAGGAGTATTTACTATAATGTTCACGGCTGAATGATTCGGAAATTTTAGAGTGTTGAAATGTTCTAAATTGTTTTCTGATTAAAATGTTTTTTGACAGGTTTGCTTGTTAATTAAAGGAACAATGCTTCATTCATCCAAGCATAACGCGATTTCCATATTTACAGACATTTTTCAAAGATTAAATTATGCTCTATATTTACTATTAGTAGTTCAGAATGTTCATATTTGTATGTATGTATATCCCGTACGTTTACAGACGTCGAGAATTTTGAAGTAGTTCAAAAGTTTTTTTTTATTATAATCTCTAAACAAGGATTTTAGTATAAGTTTAGTATATTTTACGTACACAAAATATGTTAAAATAATGGAAAAACAGATTGAAATGAAAAGAAATGTAGTCTAAACTGTATATAGAATATTTAACGGCATAATGGCTAGTTATAAGACGAATGCCACCGGGTTTGCGCAAGTAATGATATTTGTAACATATTTCTTGGTCATGGAGCATTTTCAATAATTTAAATTAGAACTTACTTACATTTTATCCAATAGTCGATAGCTATAAATCAATGTTCTCCATTAGTGTCTCTTAGAATCAACTGTTATTTTATTTAACATAATTATAAATATTATTATATACATATAAATAATATGAAATATACTACAGTATATACAAATAATGTATGTGTACTTTTTAAATGACAATGATTTAAAAGTGCGATACAGCTATTAAAATAAAATGTAATAAATATTTCCAACATACCTGAAGTTGATATCAGCTGTGAACTGGTTGTCTAACACTCGTTCTCACTGGAGAGTCTCAACTCACGGCGCGCGCATCCACAGACCGGAAGCTCTGTAAAGTGTGCGGAGGCAACGAGAGAAGCGATGGCGGGATTATGCACGTGACAGGAGATGCATCTTACAATGGTGACGAGCGTCAGGTCGAGGAGGAACGACGTTGTGACGTTGTGACGTTGTGACGTTGTGACGTTGTGGACAAATTATTCTAATATCCATCCGTACGTTACAACTCTTGGAACTGAAGACCAAACCGATTCTAGAGCGGTCATTGGCGCATACAATATACGAGTCACAGTCGTAGCTTTAACAACTTAGTGTACGTGGAAAGCCGTTCCGCGGTTTATCATGCTGATATGCAAGTTGTAGGAAAATACAGGGATTGTCTGTTGTTTTACCCAAGGACGATGTTTACTTTAGACTCGTTATTGTGCTCAGAATGCAGGAATAGGTCATGCCAAAGAATTATCGTTCTGTATCTTGTGTCTGCGAAACATTTTATCAAAAAATATATCTCTAACTTCGTTATATAATATCTCTACAATTAGACGTAATGGAATCCGATGTATATAATACTATGTATTATACTATGTATTATCATTAGAACAGATCATATTGTCAGAATAGTGTTTGCTAGTTGTATTTCATACCACCGTTCATATCCTTGTAAATACGTAAAAGGATACCAATAATATGAAACTGTTCTTGAAATCCTTCTGTGGTAAACACAAAGAGGTCAACAGGACCTGGTCTGGTATTGTTGAGAGGTAAGAGCCTCAAATACAATGTGTCAGCAGTTATATTGTTCGTATTGTAAATGAGTTTGCCACTTAATTTTAAGTTTATGTTCACGGTAAAATAATGTTCATGTCTCACGACTGATATTATGATATTATTTGTGACCAAGCGAACTGTTTGCCAACTTGAACGATTTTTGTTCGTGTCGTTTTCAACATCGTTCGCCAACGATGCAAAAATACTTAGTCGAGGCGTTCGCCGGTGAAACACAAATGGCGGATAGTTTGTTTAACGTAGACGTTTTAAAAAAAATGGAATAAACATAACCGTATAGTCCACACACTAATATATCTTGAATTTTAGTTATGGTAATTAAAAAGGTAATTAAATAGTTATTACTATCACACAAAATGAAGAGTAATTCTGCATGTTATTATGTATTTCGAAAAATATGTTTCACTATTAGTCTGTTTAAATTTTACGATAGACGACAAATGTAGTTTTCCCACCTTAAATCCCACCACCGTAGCAAACGCTAAGGTCAATTAAAACTATTACTTGACAAGTTGACATAATTATTACATATTTTTTAATTTTAGATCACTATGCCTATATTACTTACTCTGGAAGTAAGGTGAGGGGAGGTTGGGTGAGGTGGGGTGGTGTTCGGGAAATAGTTTAGGGAGGTTACTATTTTTTTATACAAAAGGCACTCTATCTTGATTGAATATTTTATTCACAGAATATATAATCGCTTACCTTTATACAGATCGGTTGATTCTAAACAATAAATATTCCTATCATATGCAGATGTAATAGGACATGTTCCGGGGTGTAACGGGGTGTGGTGTTTGATCTGGCGTTTGTAAACACGTAATTCCAAGTTAATCTGTTACAAGAGTTATCCCTTTTTGATGTTGCGACAGAACAATGCACTAGCTCACACATCACAGACGACTTAGTGTATACCGGATGTTCAACAGCTAAACGGGTTTCCTCCCTTGGACGATCTGATACTTGCATCCGGCTCAGTACATTTGTATACGATTATCTGTTTTTACATAATAATACAAAATAATAATACATAATTGACCGTAGAGCGTTGGTTCAAAACGTATTTATCGAGTCAAAACGAGTTGTATAGAGGATATTAAACGAGCTACCATAATTATAAATTATTATCAAATAAACAGAGAACACAGAGAATATTATTAAAATGGAAAAGAACAAAGAAAAACAGTAAAATAGTATTTTAAGCAGGTGATATACCTACGCTCTAGTTAAATGTACATTCAATTTCACGGAGTATAGAAACTATCAATTATTCAGTAATTTCTTGAAATATTGTTAAATACACCAACTTTGACTTTTACTTTCCATTTGTGGGAGAGGTCTTAAACTTGTAAACATATAAAGCATAAACATATAAAGCATATTGACGCTGGTATGTGAAAATGCTCACTGTTAACTATGGCACGATCTATTAAAGGAACAGTTATTAGTTTGAAGACGAATGCCACCGAGCTTGCTCATCTACCGCTATTAGTAACATACTTCTGGCTTACGGTGTATTTTTTGGAATTAACATTTAGTGACATCTTATTGCTTACAAATAAACGTATACGTATATCCAATACGTTTGTAGTAGCTTAATAATTATGGTCTTTGGACTTTTGTCTACAACAATTTGTAACGAGACAAATTATTTTAGGTAAAAGTACACATTAAGTTATTACAACCATTTGGATTACCATAAACATATTTGATATACATATATTGATATTGCAAACAATGAGATGTACTGTAAGTAAATGTTAATTTTCATAATAAAAAATGCTCCATTAGAACGAAATAATGATGTTACAAATAACATTAATTGTGCAAGCACGGTGCCATTCGTCATAAAACTCGGCATTGTGCCTTTAACGTATCGAACCCGGACAATTTATCACAGTTGTCAATGTCAGGCTGTTTATTTGTAGTGACACCTTAATTGAGAACTCTATAACGTCAGCACATTCATATTGCAGATTATAACCGTGTAGTACTGAGAAACTTTATAATCTCGTTTGAATATACTTGAATACCGAGCATCACTTTTTGAAATATTTACACATCATGATGTCAAACAAAAGAGCGAAACGGCAAGAAATTTACCAGCTCACCCGGACCTCAGGAACTCGGCTTGAAATCTGATGTCAATTGCGAGATAAGGTTGCTGACGAATATACGTAAAGATAACATAATTATTTCCATTTCTCTCCGAGTGCGATTAACAAGATAGCTCACATAAGCACAGCATTGTAGTTTCAGCGTAAGATATTTACCGACAGATATATTAGCTTGCAATGCACTTGAAAATATAGCTGGCAAGTTAGTTAGTTTTATAACATATTTTAGGTGCTTGTATACAATTAAGGCTGAAGCACGTCTTTCCTGGACACACAGTCCAGCTGTCTCAACTGCCTATTCAAGACATAGGTTAATTTTAGTGTGAGAGACGATACCCGCTGTTTATTACTAAACAGCAAGTGAACATTAGTATGCACCTTGCCACAGACAGGATAGTACATACCACGGCCTTTGTTAACCAGTAGTGGGGCACTGACCGGTATAAGTGGAGACTAGCAAAGCACTCAGAACGCTCTAGTTACTATGTTAGATTCCAGCTCCTCGTTACATACAATACGAACAGTGAAATAACAGTGTGATATATCCTATATACCCAACACTTTGCTTTTCTCATACTAAGATAGCATTCTTTTCTTGACCATCATTAGGTTACGTTAGAACAATATTTAAACTGTATGGAGTGTAGTTGTCTTTACTGTCGATATACATCAGCGCGCGTGATTTGGGCATTATCCGTGAAATACGCAACCGATTGTAGACTCGTATCAGTTGGTAGAACTTCAAAAACAACAGCGGAAGCGCGAGATATGGGCAACAACGAAAACCGATACAGCGATCATATCAAGATGTTTGTATATATGCGCGATAGGTAAGATAACTCTAACGTGTAAAGTGTGCACGGTGTTGGACTGGGCGAGAGTTTGTCTGAACGCAGTCTGCTTTATTGGCACTTGTAATGTTGTGATAAGGCAATGGATATAATTACGGAAGTGATCCTGATGTTTCAAGTGCTAAAAGTCTAACTGAACTTCATTGTTTAATATGATCTCGGTGAAAGTGCTTGTGAGAAATATTCACACAAAAATAATTAACATGCACAACGTTCGATGAGAATAAGAGCGTTTGTCTGAGCTGTTGTAGGCCGCGTGTTCGATTCCCATGTGTGCATGTGTCTATGTAAAACTTGCGCACGTGGGTGTTATGCATTTTACATATTCGTGTATAAATATATTATATCTACATCTAATATGATTCAAATAAACTATTGTCGTGGGTATGTACACGTGTGTGCTCATGCATGCATGTTATACTATTTAATGATGAATACAAGATGGTTAGGTAATACACCAGGCAACACGAAGTTACCTCTACAATCCACGTGGAGTAGTCTACCAACTTGCGTATGACACAATAAGAGACACTTTCAATAGGTTTCAAATAATATAACTTCCTGAGACGTGGGTTGCCTTCCTGATCAAACAGGGCTCTTGAAATGAGAAAATGGGCACGTTGATTTTCACGTTGGCACCCGACACCTACCTGGATCCATCTCTGAATCTATTATTATTGCCGCTTTCACAGTAGGCATGACCTGCAGTGCCCCTTTTCATATGTAGAGTATTCCTTTTTGTATTCCTTTTTGTCGGCATCGCTTAAAAGTAACCTTTTCATATAGCTAACAGGTTTTTTTGGTACCACCAAAGAAGCATAAATTGGCCAATATTTTTGTGATGTACGTTTTGAAAGGGCATTTCCTCTACCCTTTCCCCGGCTAAGGCCGTAAGGGCCTGCTAATACTTTGAAATTGTATAATTATCCAAACGGTCATAGCTTTAAATAAATAATTTGTATAGGCCCTATTATATATTACGTAAACAATGGGGGTAAACATATTACCGAAAACTATGTTTTAGTCACTTAACGTTTTACGTTTTCAAACAGTCAAGCACTATTCTAGATAATAGACATTGCAAAGCGAAGCGTGTCACACAGGACTCTATTTAAAGCGATACAGTTACACTCAAGTAGTTACTGTTAAAGTGACACAGTTACACTCAAGTGGTTACTGGCGTCATCACAATGAGCAGCGTGATATGATGACAAAAAACACTACTCCATACCACTTCAGGTTGTACACTATTCCCCATTCCAGACAATGTTAAAGCCACAATGTCTAGTTTAAAGACGAATGCCACCGTGCTAGCGAAGCTAATGCTCTTTGTAACATAGTTCTAGTTGTTTATTATTACAATTAGCATGTATCTACATCCTATTACGTACAATATCAATATATGTATATTCAATGTGTTTCTTATCATCCAAATTGTTCTACATGTAGTAGCTGTATACGTTTGCCTAAAATCATTTGTCTCGTGCCAGAGAAAAGTCCAAGGACGATATTAAGCTACTACAAAGGTATTGGATACCCATATATTGATATCGAAAGCAATAAGATGTATTTAAAATTTTAATGTTAAGTTTATTAATAAAAAAAACACACGATTATCCAGAACTATGTTACAAATAGCATTATCTGCGCAATCACCGTGGCATTCTTGTTAAATACATCACCAACTACGTTTTAAATATGTTTTCAAAGTAACACAATAACAAGCTTAGTGTAATAAAATAGAATATAAAAAACAACTAATATTAATTTTAATCATGAGATTAATCTATTTCGTGAAATAGTTTTCATTTTAGTCACTCGATAAAGTCGTGACAAATTAATGTTATTTCACGGTGGACAAAAACTTGATATTAAATTGGTAGCTCGCTTGCAAACAATTTACTAATGATCTGTATGGCACGCTATTCATTAGTACACTGTAAGTTAATTAGTCAAATTAGTCCGTATTGCTGTTTCTCGCTCGGCGTGTGAATCCTGGTGAATATCCCTGCTACCATGAACATGAAATAAAACAAGAAATCAGCTTTCAGTGTTTACCGCCTAATCCTGGTATAATCATAGCTTATCCAAGTTAATAATGCTTCTTAACGAACTACGCCATGCAGAGTGACGGTATCTGATTTACACAGTGCTACCTCGGTCGCCCTGGCATCACTAAACGTGTATTCCACTCACTATACCCGTGTTGTGTTGTTCAGTCATCATTGTGTTCTCGTTTGTTTCGGAAATGAAGGAAGTCGTGCATGAGGTGTTTCAAAACGGATATCAACACACGTACATAACCGTAGTTTCTTTTGACTTGCGATAGCTCCTTCAACGAAACAGTTCCTAGCTGAATACAAGGGATTTTAAACCAAGATGGCACGGACGAGCATTCGATAAGTACGGTCTACTGAAAGATAAGGGTATTTTGGTCAACTTGTTGAGGTGAATGGATATATTCAGAGCTGAAAGACGTACAGCGAGCTGCATTGTTTACCCCAGTCATTTGAATAGACGTCGTGCGCCAGATGTGTTGTTAGTAAATTACTTAGCGTACTAACACTTGATATCCAATCTCTTGTTTTGTGATCAAGATCACGTCATCAAGAATGTCTTGTTAGCTGACTAGCTGGTTGTGTATTGCTGTTTGAAGTACTGTGTTAAAAAAGAGTATATCGAGGATGTAATATATATAATATTATATTACTATTTATTCTCCATTCAGGTCATTCTTGATGCATTGATCTGTGACGTTACCTCGTATGTCTTTTCAAACAACGCTATTATTCATGGCTTCGATTCATAAATTACGTTGAACGAGTTGTCATTTAAACGTTACGATCCGTAACTCTGACGAGCTAAATTATTTGACCTATAACAGTGTTAATAGAAACACAATGCATATCAATGCCAAACAAACCTTCTGATATAAAGTATTTCAATCATACATGAGAATGACGGTACAAGCTGTGTAATTTTTAACGAATGTTGGAATGGTGACATACTATTGTCCTGCGGTGTAGTATGGTTCACAGGAATCTGTGTTATTTACGAATGTTGGCATGACAACAGACTACTGTTCTCCAGTATAGAACGATGAACAGGGAGAGCGTGATGACAGCACGGTCAGTGAGTCTACCACCAACAGCACGATCAGGACGAGGACTTCTAGAACCAGACAGATTCTCTGTCGGATACTTCGAGGTCGTGCAGGATGTGGGAGCTCACACGCCGGTAATGGTAGACAGCTATCTAACTACATTTAATCCTTGCCTTCCATTGAACACGGACAGAACATGCCAAGACAATGCAAATAACACACACGATGTTCCTGTTACTCCTAGAAACGTCGTTCATCAAGGACGACAGTCCAGGAATGCAAGTGACAAAACTCCTCAGTCTAGACAATCAAGGACGGTATCCCAGCGTGAACATGGTCTGAGCATCATGACGTGGGAAGAATTCCTCGAGAAGCCACATCTACTTACCACAATGTTTTCATTGGATAAGAAAGAGTTTATCAGCCACGACCCTGCCAAGGTTAACGTCTTCTTCCAGGACTGCAGGATGTTGCAGCCGACGTTGGGTACGCAGTCGTCTAACGGTATGTCGTGGTAAGATGACCTGCGTTATAGATGTGTGTAGTAATCTAACGGTATGTCGTGGTAAGATGACCTGCGTTATAGATGTGTGTAGTAATCTAACGGTATGTCGTGGTAAGATGA
>JAULBR010029689.1:0-15382 GCA_032355825.1 Melanodrymia aurantiaca
ACAATCTGATTTAGAAAACCTGATCAGACCTTTTGGCCTCAGACGTGTAAATAAAAGTGCCGTAGCTCTTGGACTATTACGCTTTCTAAATGTATATTGCGCGAAATTTCTGTCTATAACCCAGTCTTTCAGGTAAGTTGTGCATGCTTTTTTTTAAACGTGTGTCAATAGTAACTCAGTCTTTTTTATTATTTGTACATGTCGCTTTAGAATGGCGGGGAGGGGGACGGCGTGATGAAACGGAAGGGAGGCGGGCGGTCATCATGAGGAGTTGAGCCATCCTTCTTAAGGGATTTCTATCCTTGTAAGAAATTAATTTTTCAGATAACTATATAATTATGTTTTTTAATCAGCGTTGTCATTCCATTGTTACCCGAGGAGTGCGACGTAGCTCAGAGGTAAGATGTCCGCATGTGGCGGGATGGGTCGAGAGATCGATCCTCCACAGCGCAAAGCATTTTTATGGGTTATTTTCACCAAAATGTGACTTATACACATTTTTTGGATCGATCCTCCACAGCGCAAAACAGTTTTATGGGCTATTTTCCGTTCCAGCCAGTGAAACAGGTCTGGTTTATCAAATTCCGTGGTGTGTGCTATTCGGTCTATGGGATAGTGCACATAAAAGACCCCTTGCTGTTTTTCGGTAGGAGTAGCCCATGAAGTCGCGACAGCGGGTTTCCTCTGAGACCATGTGTCAATACAACCATGTGTCTGACGTCCAATAACCGATGATTTATAATTGATGTGTTTCTTCAACTTTCTTGTGGCGTCGTTAAATAAAACAAACTGCGTGACGTCATAGTTAGCGTTACGTCATAGGGTGACGTCATAGCGTGACGTCGTTAAATGAAACAAACTTTACTTTCCATTGTTACCCCAACACCCGCTCCCGGACCTTTCAATCTACCAAATAACAATCTCCTTTTGATATAACATCGGCTTCAGTGGTGTAGTGGTTAACGTCACGGACTGCAGGCTGGTAGGAACAGTGTTCGAATCCCGCTCGTGGATCTCACTTTCCGACTCCAACCCAGAGTGAGTTCTCCGCCAGGCTCAATGGGTAGGTGTAATACCACTTATACCGACCAGTGTCCACAACTGGTTTAACAAAGGCCGTGGTATGTTCTAACCTGTCTGTGGGAAAGTGCATATAAAAGACTCCTTGCTACTTATCAAATTTGAGTAGCGGGTTTCCTCTCTCATAGTAACACTAACTTCTGTCCTGGACAGGGAGTCGAGGCAGCTGGACTGCGTGACCATGACAGATGTGCTTGAACCTTAATTGGATATAAGCACGTAAATAAGTTACTATAACTAACTAACTAGCAATGTTTAGGTTTCAGTCCAGTCAGGTTTGGCTTCAGGCGTACGTAGTCTATTTCGTATCCTCTACTAAAGCCATAATAAAACGCATTGTTGAACATGCCAACCATCTTAATGAATTTTGAGTGGAGTTGGGAAAGTTGTTGGTTGTTGCAAAGTCGTGTCATACAACTACAAGGACTCATTGTTATATGTCGTCCAGGCAAATCATTTTAATGCTTGCTTCAGAAGTACGCGCAGAAACCACAAGCGAAGATATCGCCTTTCAAAGAACTGCACCTGTTGGTACAGACATTCGCCGATCCCGTTAACATCTCGCTAACAATTGCGTTATTTAGAACGAGCTTTAGCGATTGATCTATAACTGACGTTAAATAAGTACAGTTAATATACCTTAGACAATAATTGAATCCTTCAAAGCTAAACTCAGATAACAATCACCACATTAAAGGAACAGAAACGTGTTTCAGACGTACATGTATATAAATGTTTAACAACACTCCAGCATATTGTTTGATAGACAGCTTTTATATTTCAACCTTATTGTTATCACGACACATGGTTTGAGAACAAATCTGGCTGTCACCATATATATGTATTATATAAATTGGCTTTGTCGTAATATTCCTTCGACTTTACCTTACAAGTGCTGAGAAACGCGTTTGATTACGTCAATTATTTATGTCGTTTATATTTTATGTAAGTTGGTGAGCTTCTGGTGTAAGTTATTATCTAAGTATTAGCAGGCCAATGGACAGTGTAGCACGAATCACTTGACCGTTTAAAACGGTTGTAGTGGCCCGTGTAATATTACCTGTAATGTCCGATTAAATCGTTTTGACGTAATATCTTTGACAATTATTGCAAATTATTACGTAAAAACTGCCAAACTCGCCGTTATTTGCGGCAGGAAATCTGACGAGAAGGGTTTAACTACCACAAAAAACACCAACACCTCACACGAAAACATACACACCATGACAAATAATGAAGAATAATAGAATCTAAACAAAACATTGGCGTGGTCAAATGCGTTTCTATGCTCAAGACAGAGTAAAAGGGACATTGTGAGAAAGCATGTACTCACGAATCACTGCCAAAGCAGGCTTGAAATTGCTGAGTTGGAAGGTTTAAGTTACGATGACATATTACTGCACAATTGCGAAAATAGTATTTAATTAAATGAGATATCGATGATACTAAACGGGCTACCATGTAATATCAAGTTTATGTCCCAAGTGAAATAATTTCCATCTGATACGAGCTTTAGCGAGTGACTAAAAGTAAAACTATTTCACGAGGCATTAAACTTTAATATTCTATTTACTATTATTGCCTCACTTGCGATACTTTCAGAATCTCATTTTATGTCGATTTAACACTGGAAAAACACATTAATCAAGCTGGTTCTACTCAATGTTCATGACGTCATGTTTTCAGTAAATAGTGACGTTATGCTGTGTTTTGCAGAGATTGGCGATGGTCATAACAACCAATCAAGTGACACGTTATACCAATGTTGTATATAATTATTACTCTGTGAGTAAATATGGAACTATATTCTAGGTTATGTTTGCCCTTTGTGGTAATAAATGATCATATTTACTTTCAGAACTCACACAACACAACAGCAAGCATGAAGCAAGAGGACGATTACTAGCAGAATCATGTTTTTCTCACACAGATGCAACTCCGCCATCACACACCGACATTTCTGATACATCAGGAAATCAAATTGATGTTATTCTTACACCACAACAAACCAGTAGAACGTCGGACAGTGCGAGTGATACCAGTATCTGCGGGTTGAGATCATTAAGTATCGGCGACACTGATGATGCCTCGGCATTCAGTCCACGCGAGAGCAGTCCCATTCCATATATTGTTAATGACGCCGGTTTCATATTACCGAACACCAATTTTGTATCTCCAAACGTTATCGATGCCCGTATGATATCACCATGTACGAGTGATATCAGTCTCATATCGCCGGTTGTTAGTGATGGCGGGCTAATGTCGCCGTGTGCTAGTGAAATAAGTATGACGTCATCAAACGCCAGCGACACGTCTCCCAGTGGAAGTGACAGTAGTGCCTCGTCGTGTGGTGGAAAACCTACTATGAGGAAATTCCAGTTTCGTCCGCCACACTGGGCCATGCTGTCCCCCAGACACGCCATTCCAATAGCTAGGCATCACATTCCTTTTGGGCAATACTCGCCGACCATGATGCCACTTCCTGTTTCCAGATACTCGTCACAAGCAATAATTCCTAACACAAGATTTCCGGTCAAGACTTTTCCACTGCCACAGGTATCTTGAAATAAATGAAAAGTGTTTTAAACTTTAACTTGAAATATTTACAAACCTCAAACGTTTATATCCAAGAACAACCATTGTCTTATTTGAATTATATACTACGCTCTCTGTGAAATATGTTGCACAAATGCACTCAGCACGTTATAAAACACAGATTACTTAATTCATGTTATGATATGCCATATTGGTATTAATAATTTGTTACGAATCAGTGAATACTTTATGCTAATTAGGTTCACACAGGCTACATAGTACATGAAATAATAAAATTGACTCTTCCCAGACACAAATCAGAAAAGGACGGCTCATTTAGCAAAACGGTTTTATTTCTATATTATTATATCTATTAAAGACAAATGATTGATTGTTGAAATTTACGTTCTTTGCAGGATAATGCAATAGAGTTTGTTAACAACGGTTATGGAATCAAGAACCCAGTTTTAAAGAAAACACCTCGAAGACACGACGTCGCATTTGACAACAATGGTATGTAATTTTAATTTCCATAAAGTTGTTGCCTCGAGACCATTAGGATTAGACAGTGACTACACAGAAATGAGATGCATGTGTTAGCGTGTCTGCTTGATCAATCAATAAGTATGTTAGATATCACAGGATAGATACCTGCCCAACCCTAATGCAACAAACTGAGCAATTCATGCACCAAAGTCCGCTCCATGTATGGTCACATAAATGGAAAACGTGTATACGAAAGTATTCTATGGCTATAAATGGAAAACATAAGGCATTTTCTGTATGGACCACATACCTATGGAAACAACCAATAGACAGTTTTAATGAAATAAAATTGCGACAATAAAAAAACAAACATGATCTTTTCATAGAAATATGCACATCGGAACTGATGGCAAACAGTAGCCTTGAATTAACATTTAAAAAAATGTAATCAGTTTCGATAAAATATGTACTATAGGAACTAAATCTGGACTTAGACACTGACGAGGTTTGGTGGGGAGGTGGGATACACCAGCTTTTCCTTTGACATATACCAGACGCTCCTGTCGTCTGAAGATAAATAATATCAATTTTCTGTTGACTGAAACCAAGTGGTTTCTTTCAGGCACGCAGCACGAGGACCAATTCCCATGTAAGATCTGCGGAAAGGAGTTCAGCCTGCAGAGACTTCTCAATCGTCACATGAAGTGCCACAACGAGGTGAAGAGGTTCCTGTGTAGGGTCTGTCTGAAAGGGTTCAACGATGCCTTCGACCTCAAGAGGCACACGAGGACTCACACAAGTAGGCTTATGCTACCTTTTGTCAATCGGTTTTAAACATAGTCAAGTTGCAGTAATTTCAATACAATCAGAAAAGCATGTTCCGTAAGAACTGATGCGTTAAATCTAGACGATAAAACATTGACATGGCGAAATACGTATATCTGCACAAGGCAGAATCGAAGGGTTTTGTGATAAAGTAGGGATGCCATGTACTCGCGAATCACTGCCGACGCAATGGTGACAAGGCTTTTGATAGTAAGCAGCAAGGAACATCACCAATCCTACACCTACAGTTATTAGGGAAAGGGTTCGTCTCCTTTTCAATATTTATATACATGTACATGCAATAAGGACATCTATCTATGAAGGCTACGAACTTTAGTCCAGTAATAGATATATGTAGAAAGGGTTATGCTATCGATCCCACATGATGCCACATTTGAATTTGATATACGTTTCAAGACAATGAGATTAAGCTCCGTTGTGCATACTGTCCTATTTGAGTAAGTTCATATAACATTGATTTATGTTTACTTGCTTTACGTCACAAGTCATGTATACAAGTCATGTTAGAATCCACATATCGAGAGTAACTAAACACAGATTCCTATCCTTTCCACGTGGCTTGATACTGTTAGAAGCAATCCGTCGCAGGTAGCTTTTCCCTTTCATAGGCTGTGAGGAGACCGTGCACGTCTAGCTTTTATAGCCAGTTCTAACGCCAGAACCCTCATAAAATTAATGTAGTTCTTTTAAAGAAATATAGACATAACAATTTTTTGCGTTTTGTTATACACAATGTCATAATATTTCACCTCTAAATAACCGTAAAGAAAAATCATATAAAACCATTAAACAGATACCTTGCTGACAGTAGCGATGTCTCAAGTACGATAACAAATGTTTTTAATCTCCATTCACCATCGTTTGCCAGCCCGTGGTGTGCAAGTCACGATATAGCGCAGTGTGTTTTTATTCATAAACTATACGCCTCTATTCATATTCTGTCATCATGTGTGTCAGAACGTGATCAACGTAGACTTGGGTTCATTAAAGGTTACTGTGGAGAAAATAATAATGGGATGAATATATGAAACAATTCACTTCAAAATATCATAATATGTCAAATAATGCACTGTAATAACCCATACAGTACCATGTGTTCGTGTGAAGGTCTACTAAAACAATTTTTAGTTGACATGTGATTTTTTTGCAAGGTTAGATCATGAAAATAAGGTGAACAATAAATGGCTTGCAACAGACACGCAATCCTAGACTTTAGGTTAAAGTCATTGTTTCGAAATTAACATGAATGATCTCAGTGGTGCATATTATGACTGGTTTCGCGAAAACAATTGACCCAATCATTTGTTGCACATTGAATTCAATATACTGTTATGTGATTGGTTGATTAATTTGATGTATCGTCTAAACAATGCAGATTATCAAAGGCATTGAAGTTTGAACAACAAACAATCATTCTTTATTACATTCTATTTAAGACGTTCGCCAATATCATTTGATGTATGCTCTAAGCAATGCAGATTATGAATAATATTATAGCATTACACTTTGCATAACAAGCAATCATGTTTTGTTACATTTCTGTTTCAGACGTTCGCCCATACAAATGTACGCACTGCAAGAAGGCGTTTACCCAACGCTGCTCGCTCGAGTCTCACTGCCAGAAGGTCCACGACATGGCATTGACTTTCGGCTACAAAGAGCGACGCAGTAAACTGTATGTCTGTGAGGAGGATGGCCACGCCACGGCGGATCCAGCCGAACATTACCTTCATCTGAAGAACGCTCATCCAACCAGCCCAGTCCTGCTCAAGTTCTACGACAAGAGGCAGTTCAAGTTCAAGGAACAGGATCTGTCGTCTTTGGTACACGGATCAAAAGGAAATCTCCCCGATTCCTCTAATAACTGCCAACAATAACAAATATGTGTTGCGTAACACGATGGAAGATAAACTAACTTAGTGTTAATAATACTCGTGAGCTGTATAGTTAGTATTTCATATACATTACTCAGTATCAACCAGAAACTACAGTATTACCATGACAACGTTTGTTATTATTTCTTTATGCACATGAATCAGAATTGTTCGTTTACACCTAATATTGACACCCAATAGCCGATATTTTGTTTTCGTGCTGGGGTGTCGTTAAACACAAATATAATAATAGTAATGAATCAGAATTTCTAACTAGCCAAGAATTTTGTTTTACTTTCCTCTATATTGATGAACTTATATCATTCAATACTAGCTGGATAGCCGATGACGTTCCATTGATTTACTCATTAGAGTTAGAAACCACAGAAAGTAAGACATATGCTCCATACCTTGATCTTTGCATAGGCTCTAACAACACTCAATGTACTCTGGCATATCTTGAAATACAAAGTTTTCTATAAAACTTTTTGGAAAGGTTCCACGTGTCCAAGGATGTTTTGACCAAAATAAAACAGAAAATAACTTTTGAACTAGAGCACTGTGTTGATTAAATAGGGACATAATGAACATGCCTAAAGTATCTCTGATGTTGCGAAATCCAGACACGATAAGCATGAGCAGATGGAACGTTGCTTGACATTCATGGGGAATGTCTTATTGGAAAGTTGTAGTTATTCATTTTATTGTGCAGTTTGGAGTAAAGGCACAAGTTCTTTGGAATCGCTATGCAAATACCAAGTTATGAAACAGATATTCTACTGTTGTGTATTTTCCATTGTTAAATACTTTATAACATACATGTACATGTAATTATGGTTAGCTGAATTTGTTGTTCCAATTCAGGCTAACGCTACAAATTTACTACTGCCCAAAATGTCATATACGAGACGTCTTCAATGTATACATTGTGTTTTCTTGTTTGTTTTTATGTTTTGTTTCCATTGTTATCGCTCAAAATTTTAATGTGGTTTTTTATGAAGAAACACGTAACCAGATTTGTTAATTTTACACGTTGATTTATAATATTTGTTACGCTGATGTTTTACGTTTTTTTTCTGTTAAAAGTGCTGGAATACTCAAGAACGGAACATTGATACTCAGATTAGTACGTATATTTACATTGCATTTAGTATGTTAGTGACCAGTGAGATATATTAATCATCTCATATTAGATTCCTATATGCATTCATAAACATATCATAACATGCGACCATAATTTCAAATAACAATCTTTTACCATTCCATATAGGCCTAACTATTATAACCGTGTATCCCAAGAAAACTTATATTATATTATACTATTGAAAACAATTTATGGAACACACTTTAGGAAACACTAATCGAGATAAAATTTAATGTGGATTGTATGCATATTGATCGCATTGGTAGAAACGACGATAGTGACTGATCAACATCATGCATGTTGTCTGTGTTCCATAAATTATTTTGGCAAGCATATGTAGTTTTATTAACCTAGAACGAAAAAAATAACCGGAAAATATTTTCTCCCTAAAAATATCATAACATTGGTCAAGCTTGTCACTTGATTGGTTGTTATGGCTGTCACCAACCACTGATAAAAGCTCTAGTAAAACTACTTTGGCAAAATGCTACATGACGTCACAATTTATTGTGGACATGACGTCATACTTCTGGGATAGAACCAACTTGATTCATGCCTTTTGAGTGTTACATCAACATAAAACAAGTTTTGAATGTATACAATGAAACATCTAAGTTCAGTAATAAATATATTAGACTCTCTACTATCTATTATCAAGCTTAAATCCCTCGTGAAATAATTTTCATTTAGTCATGTGCTAAACTCGTGACAAAGGAAAATGATTTTACTTGGAACTTAAACTTGATAATACATGGCAGCAAGTTAAATATCCTTTGTGTATTTATATGAAGTTGTATGTATTGTGGAGTGTGTTTACAAAACATTGTATAAAATTGTCTTGGAGAGTTGTGTAAAAATGTGCAGTATATAATACTGATTATCGATCTTGTTGCTATGATTGGTTAGTATGCATCAAATGCCACTATAAAGTTTAATAAATATTGTTGTTATTTTCTATACTAGTTTGTTTTATTAAATTATTTAAACATTATAACAATTAAGCCATTGATATGAGCTTAAGACGGTTACTTTCGACATAATATATTCGAATTTTGCGAACACATGGTGTCATCACTGTTTAAATAGTTGTTTATGTGTTTGTTACAAATTTGTCTGGACTTTTGTACGGAACTGAGGTTTGCCTATTTTAATACTTTTTAATGTAGAAATACCAAGTAATATCGATGCAATAAAACGGTTACTAGTATTGAAAGAAATTTCATGGCATACCTATACCTGAAAATCAGTTCGCCTGAGGTTTGATGGGTCGAAGGATCGATCTTTCTCAGTGGACTCGTTGGGTTATTTCCCGTTTCAACGTGTGATCCACGACTGATTCACCAAAGGCCGTGGTGTGTACTATGCTGTCGGTAAGAGTAGCCTACGTGGCAGCTGCGGGTATCCTCTGTGACCAAGTGCATTTGGCATCCAATAACTGCTGATGAATAATCAATGTGTTCCATTGATGTCGTTACCCAAACTTTATTTTTATACTTAGGAATCACATCTGGTTGTTGACTGAGAATAGAGTTATAATATTTTACAGGTTATTGGGAGATTCGCTAATCTTCGGGTGAACAGTGTTTTTTTAATGGTTTAGGATGCACGGGTGTAGCTTGGTTATTGTAGTCAACCTTGTTTACTTTCATTTCTATGTACTGTTATTTGTAGAAGTTATATTATGGTAATTAATTGCATTATTTATTAAAAAAATTGTTCCAAATTAAATCCAATTGCAAAACACGGCAGTTTAAATTACCAGCACGGCAAACATGCTGTTGTATTTTTATATAACTGGTAACCGTCTATAATATATTCTCTTTAACGTAATCTTTTATTTCATTATTCAAACATTAAGTGAATATTATACCAACCAAAACTAACAATCCCTAACAGAATATCTACAAAGGATAAGAAAGTATAATGAAACCATCATTTATCTGGAAATATGATAGGATGGAAAATTTTAGCAAAACATTTTAAAAACGCAATGACGTTTAAACAAACATTTTAACACTTTGGTTTATATAACTTCAAGGCGAACGATACGTAAAAATGAAGCGTCATAAATCTTGACACCTTTGTGTGAGAACAATTGGGCAATACCCCCAGTGTTTCTCTTAAGAACGGAGAGAAATCCAGCGTATAATGTGACGGAAAACTAGCCCTTTCACGTATTATTAACTTCACACCTAACGATCTGGAACCAGGGCTAGAAGACAACACCTAATCCTCCTGGAGCATCATATTCGATCTCCAAGCCAAAGGGACATGATCCTTTTGACACGCGTTAATGATCTACTAAATCTGCGGTGTCAACTCAATATTTACTGTTGTCTTTCCGGATATCGGGTTCCAATCACATCTTTGAATATGATACACATTTACGAGATTTATGGCCAAGAAGAGGGCAATAAATAAATTATGCGCTTGGATTTAGACATCTAGAGATAGATCATTACTCTGGATTAGTGTTCAGAATATCATTGTTCGCTAATCTCGAATTTTAGAACCATCAGCAGTAAGGTCTGATGGACAATACAGATGATAAAAAAACGATAATGCTTTTCAAAACCTTTCTTGTGAAACCACGCTAAAAATGATTTAAATGGTGAATATTTAATAATAGCTTAAATATCGATTAACTTTTTTCCATAACTTAGCGGTTATTGTATGTCAAACGCCTGAGGCTCGATGGGTCTAAGGATTTCCTCAGAGGACACTTTGGGTTATTTCAGTTCCAACCAGTGGTCCACGACTTGCCCACCAAAGGCCGGGGTGTGTGCTAACCTGTGTGTGACAAAGTGCACATAAAAGATCCCTTGCTTTTATTCGAAGAGTAGCATATGCTGTTGCAGCTGGTTTCCTTTGAGACCAAGTGTCAATATAACCGTGTGCTTGACATCCAATAACCGCTGATCTATAACCAATGTGTTACAGTGGTGTCGTTAAACAAACACACTTTATCTTTTGTTCCTGGCCTATATAACCAATATTAATGTTTCAGGATTATAATATACATTTGTAACAAACATCTCAACCTCCACTGAGGAGAACTGAACCAGGACCCTCTGTTTGAGAGTCAAGTGCTCTACCAACTGAGCTAAAGGGAAGTTCAATCTAGCTGAAGCCAGTAGGAACACTCAAGTGAAGCTACGTCCCGGAGCTGTGGGTTAGGGTCGTTGAGCTGTTAGATGTTCTGACCGGGTTATATTTTGTATTCTTGTGCTAAGAACAAACACCCGGTCCCTACGTCGGCTCCAAATGTAACAAACGGCTCAACCTCCACTGAGGAAAACCGAACCAGAACCCTCTGTTTGAGAGTCAAGTGCTCTACCAACTGAGCTAAAGGGAAGTTCCCTTTAGCTGAAGTCAGTAGCAACACTTAATACCAACACTGCTACACATTTGTATTATAATTTTGTTACGATGCAAATTATTATAGACACAATTATACATTAAGCTACTATTACAATAACCCAAAACACAGTTGATATACATATACATGTATACTGATATTGTAAGTAATAACATGATAGAAAATTAGCCAGAAAATGTAATAAATGGCATTAGGTGAACAATTACGTTGATATTCATCTTCGAACTTGGAATTGTGCCTTTAGCCCACGTCTAAAGAAGAAGAAAAAAACCCACACGCAAAAGACACTCGTCTGTAAAACACCCACAACGTTTTGTGTTTGCCAGCAGCCTTGTTGTCTGGAGTGTTTTAATGTCTGCGTTTGTCAGAATGAAAGATTAAAATATGAAAAAAACCTGATTAGTCAAACGTATTTGAAATTGTATCCTTTAAACTCCCGTCAACTTATCTATCTAAAATTATTAGATGGGCCTTTGTGCTTGTGCAGCCCATTGCAACCGCCAACATGATATATTTGCCATTCATTTATGTCCGGATTGCTTGAAGCATTCCGCCGTGCCATCCAGCTAATTTAAAAATTCAGCAGGTAGCCATTTCGCGGCACGCGACTTTTAAGCAGGTGTTGGTTTACCTATACATATAAATAAACAGACCCACATGAAATTTTTTACATGGAAAGAATCTGATTCAGCTAACCCATGTCGTTTCTGCTCTAGTTGAGGACTGGCAATTGGATAAGGAATGTCAGAGCAGATTAGTAACAATAAGCCGTGTTTCCTGTCTCTTGTTCGCTTAAACAACTTGCTAACTGTTTTTAACAGAAACGTGCGCAGATAAGGTACTATTAACAACCCGTTATAAGGACAAACCAACAACAATGTCGACCTGCAATTGCAAACTGTTTTCAAGGTCCCGAAGTCAGAAAAGAAGGCGTATGTGCTTGGGTGTTGTGTGGCTACCATAATTGTCAGACCTACCGGAGAGAAAATTGAACGGTGGGGAGGGGCGTGGGGTAATGGATTTATAACTGAATGGGAAGGAGAAGCAAATAAAGTAAAAAAAATTTGTAAAGTATAGAAAATACATTATATAACTGAAAACAAATCTGAAAACATAGAAAGGAAAAGCGATTATAGAAATCCCCAGCCTCACCACCCGACGCCCTGCTAATAATTAACTGGAAATAAAGTTCCTATTATTATTAGGTCTTGAGTTTGAGAAATGCCTGCTTTAACATATTGACAAGGGTTTGTTCATAGCGGTGAAGGTCTATAGGCCTACTTACTAGAGAACCGATAAAATGCTTAAAAAGAAACAGAGGAGGCATAACCTCCCCGCCCCCCTCCCCAAAAGAACGCCCATCAAGTTACTATCAAGTTGAGCGTAACCCTCACCCACAGCAATACTCAGTGACCCGTTAACACACGGCGCTCGCTCACCCGTATATCCTCGACATCAGTTATTTCAATAACACTACGCTGTTATATAGAGCACGTAATATATTAAATTGTTTACAGAATGGGAAATAAAAAAATTGTGGAATTCGCACATTTGTTATGATCTTCTCCCGCCATTCATAAAATGTATTCCCTCCATTCATCATCTCCGTCGAGCGACCTAACGAACGAGCGAACGTGCCACCGTATTCATGTAGGTATACATAATACCCATTAACAGACGTCTCATTTCATTGATCAAAATAACAACACACTTGGGCCGAGCTCAACTCCACCCGTACAGGGATCCGAACAAGACATGCCTTGCATCTAATACTTATATAATAAAGGCAATGCATTGGTTATTATTTACTATAATATAAATGTATCTTTTAACCGGCATTAAAAACTAAATCGTGCCATATAAGGACATAACGTGGTCTGAACTAGAAGTTAAGTGTCGAATTTGATCCTAATGAACCTGTGGGTAGGGGTGAGAGGGTTAAGGTTTTATCTAATAAACACGTATGAACTTAGCAGACCCTTTTATGTACAGTTTCCTCTTGTAGACATGTATACAGATACTGATATTCATGCATATGATCGATATGGTGAAATTTAGTGAAGCGTTCAGGTGACGATCGACAATTTTAATGGCATACATTAAGTAAATATGTGTAATATGTTTTGTAATTTGAAATCGGGTTATAAAATTCAAGTTTATAAAATGCATATAAATAATGTTTTTCTGCCATAATTATAATATTTTGAATGAAAAATAACAACAGCAACATGTAACCTTTTCCAGGATTAATGTTAGTGTCTCGGTATTTGAAAATAGAAAAGCTTTTGAAGACATATCATACCATACCACCCATGCAAGTATAACTATGATGTTGTAACGTAGCGATACACTTCTAAATAGAATATCAGGGCTCAATCTTATCACATTTTTGTGGTTTGTAATGAGATGAAATTCAATCTAAGCGACATCAATAGTAATATACACCTCTCAAATCAGTTTACGTCAAACAGTTCTTTACATCAAACATTTCCACATGAAATTCACATTATATTAAAACACCGACGTCTATTATCAAACGATATTTCCCTCATCTGTGATACAAGTAACGTTGAACGAATTCATTCGCGTCAACTGGTTGCTACTTGTGGTATTTACCAGTCGTCACTGCACTGACAGACGTTACGCTGATGCTAACTATAAACAGATACCTATCCGATAAGACAAGAACTTGTCATAATTTGACTTGATTCAAATTTGACAAGTGAGAAATGAATTCCATTTGGCGCCTGGTGATATTGGATTTAACCGTATCAAAGCACGACATTGGACGGTATTTGTAATCGACTCAAGAAGCTAATGGGCGGACCAACCCATGAGCTTAAAAAGTAATTCCTATAAGCATGGAAGAAACGGATTGTGGTCAGAACATGGAAGAAGAAGCTACATCAATGATGGATAGGGTTGCAACGTCCTAATGGCCGGTAATGCGTCTAGAAGTCGCCTGATATTACGTACACGTGTGATAAACTGAGATAGCTCTATATAACGTGTTATCGTGACGCCGTCATTCTGTAGATCTCCTTTGAAGATGCCTCTTCATTATTATGAAGTCGACTTGTGCTGTGATCGGTCTAAGATATCAGAAATAGATCAGAAGTCAAATTTTCATTATTTATGTTAGTTTAGCAAACTGGTAAATGTTATATACTACTACAAAAAGAATCTAATCATTTTCATCCCATATTTTCGCCCCTCCGCAGTTCAAATAGATCTACGTCCCTGGATTCACAGACAATGTTTCGCAATTACAATGTGTGTCAACATGTATTATACGTGTTTTCCCGGGGTTTACATACATAACGGATACTATTAAAATAGCCACATATCACAGCAAAAATGTCACAGGAACAAGTCACAGGGGAAAAAAAGCCATATAAAGAAGAAACATGATAAAACATTCAATATCTTATAGATGTTACTATATCACGTGACATTTTACCAATACACAAAGAAAATTATCACATTCTTTCACTAGTATTATTTCAAATATTTACGTGTTATTGCTAAAATAAACGTAATTAAACATAGCAATGCATTAAATAAAGTACATTTCAATATTGCGTGGCTGTTGCATTGATACACAACATGTTAACAGAACATTACTCAGCAGAAATGCGACACATAATCCCAGAGGATTAACGGACGATCGAAGCGGTTAAACGTTCTTTTACCTAGAGGACATCAACTGTGATAGCTATCCACAAGCTTGTTTGTAAACATACATTAGATGGCGACATTAAGTATGACAAGCATCTGAACATATGAAAGGTGCAAACAGAAACGTCTTAATTGAAATTTGAGGGCAAATCGTTATTTTACAGTAATAAGATAAAAGGATAAAATGAAGAAAACAGAGAGAGAGAGAGAGAGAGAGAGAGAGAGAGAGAGAGAGAGAGAGAGAGAGAGAGAGAGAGAGATAGTGAGAGAGAGAGAGGGAGGGGGAGAGAGAGCGATAGAAGGAGAGGAAGATAGAGAGAGATAGAGAGAGAGAAAGAGAGAGATGGAGGGAGATAGAGA
>JAULBR010029799.1:0-15381 GCA_032355825.1 Melanodrymia aurantiaca
CACTTTCCCACAGACAGGTTAGCACATACCAAGGCCTTTGTTAGACCAGTTGTGGACACTGGTCGGTATAAGTGGTAGTACACCTACCCATTGAGCCTTGTGGAGCACTCACTCTGGGTTTGGAGCCGATACTGAGATGGGATTCGAACCCAGTACCTACCAGCCTGAAGTCCGTAGCGTTAACCACTGCACCACGGAGACCGGTGTGTGACTGGGGCTTTAAGAGGCTGTTTTGTTACTCCCTTATGTGGACGCTTAAGACAGGTTTGACGGTTTATTTTGGCATAGTATCTTTTGACCGTAAGCTTAGATGGCCTACCTTTACACAACTCCACGTTGCAAATGCCATATTGTTTCTTATCAGAGATCGGGTAGCACCATGGCTTGGCGAAATCCACGAAACCTCGACAGTAATTCTCAGCGTCTTCTAGACTTTCATCGACGTTGAAGAATTGAGGCAGTGAATGACGAGAATCCTTTTTAATGGGAGTATCTGACCTCCACGCCTGACAGATGAGACCGTCGGCGGTCGTCGATACATTGCCAGCGTACACAACCCTGCCGCTGAGGTCTATGTTGTAGCAAGAGGTTGCTGAATGAGAAACAAGAAAGTATTGACTAATAATTCATTATTGTAGTCGCCGATATTGTTTTTATTATGTGATTAGGCGAGGGACTCGTAAGTTGTATGACTTGTGCCCAATCGTTTTGTATTATTATAATTTTATGCAATAAAATATGCTTCAATCAAACTCAGTTATATCTGTAGCTGTTGGTGTCAATGAAGCTGTTGCTAAGACTGCAGATTGTTGCCGTACATAATTAAAATCATAAGGAAAAAGATAAAGTTTGTTTGTTTAACAACATTACTGGAACAAATTAATTATTAATGAGTGGTTATATCAACACTTGGTCAAGGAGGACACCCGCTGCCGCCCCATGGGCTACTCTTATTCGAGGGATCTTTTATGTGCACTTTCTCACAGACAGGATAGCACACACCAGGGCCTTTGATAGACCAGTTGTGGACACTGGTTGGAACGGGAAATAATTCAACGGTCCCCTGAGGAGAATCGATCCGTCGACCTATCGAACCCCAGGCGGTCGCTAATGCGCTGAGCTACTCCCTGCTCCAATACACTCTTAAGAATGGCAATATATAACTATTTAGGTGGAACTGGACCGCTCTTCCCCCTTCCTCCCTTGGACTCTCAGAGATTAGCAGACAAATTAAATTATAGAATGGAAACGGCGTACGTGCACAGAACAGTTCCGGTGTACTCCACTGTCCTTTCTTAGAACAGACAGCATGGTTCTCCCCAGTGATATACTTGTAGCCTGGACGACACTTGTAGTAGAGGACAGATGGAAACCTATTGTGGACTGTAGCATCACGATCCGGCAGGGCACCCAACAGGCTCGGTGCGGATTTACAATAAAGCGCTGTAAACATAGTTATAATGTTGAAAATTCATGTCCACAACACTATCAAATTTAAAATGTATCTGACACTGAACTTTGGCGCAAATCTATGAGCTTGCTAGAGCTTTTGGTGTGTGAGTGCGTGCATGGGTGTGTATACATACACACGCACGCCCGCACGCACATACATGCATGCATACATACATACATACATACATACATACACACACACACACACACACACACACACACACACACACACATACATACATACATACATACATACATACATACATACATGTATACATGTATACATACATACATACATACATACATACATGCGTGATGCATGCATGCATACATACATACATACATACATACATACATACATACATACATACATACAACATACATACAACATACATACATACATACATACCTACATACATACATACAACATACCTACATACATACATACATACATACATACATACATACATACATACATACATACATACACATACATACATGTATACATACATACATACATACAAACATACATGCGTGATGCATGCATACACACACACACACACACACACACATACACACACACACACACACACACACACACACATACATACATACATACTTATATATTTATTTTTTTATTGTTTTTATTTCATTTGTAGGCTTATATAATAATTTCATATTTCTAATGTTGATTTTTATTATGCTTAAGTGGTTCATTTACTATCTGATAAATATGGTATTGAAATTGTTATGTATTGAACATGTTGTGTTTTCCAATTATATGTGTGAAGGATACTCACTCTGATGTGGACATTTCAATTTGGCTTATAACTTGTCCAACAGTGTATCGCCGCTGTGACGCCATGGGGGACGCTATAACGTTGTCTAACCTTGACACACTGTGACACCCTGTCAGGGTAACTCCTTGTTTTCATTGGCTGTGGCACATGATAGGACTTTGTAATACTAATAATAATCATAGGACTTTGTAATTCTGAAACTGTAGCTTGAATCACACATAGAACTTTGTAATTCTCTTAATATAACAATATTCCCTTAATATAGTATCTTCTATGCTTATTTAATGTATAGATAATTTGATCCTCTACAAGATAAGGGGGATAACTCATTTTTGAAAAAAATTGACTTAGAACCTTGTAATTCTCAGCCCACGTATTATAAAGCGGTACAGATCCCGATTTCCGAACAGATTCCATGTGGTATTGTCACGCGATGTTGTTCCGTCTGATATCCTCCAAGATGATTCGATTGCCTGTGAGTTTGAACCACAGTGTATTTTGAATTGTGGGGATATAATATATATTGCGTTATAAAAGTTAACCGGTCTCCGTGATGTAATGGTCAGACAACCGGGCTTAAGACGGGTAGGTATTGGATTTAAATCCCACCTGGAGGAGATATGATTTTTGACTACAATACCGGCTCTAAATGTAGTGAATGGATGATTAACGACACCCCAGCACGAACAAAATACATCCGCTATTGGGTGTCAGATTATGGTAAACATTAATGATGATAATGTATAATTATATAACCGGTGTCCAGCACCGAACTATAAAAACCAGTGTCCAACACCGAAGAAACAATGTTACTAAAAACAATGATGAAACTAAAAAAAAAACAATGATCTAAATGTAGCGAGTTGCAAGTGCTCTGTTGTGTCACGCTACTAGAGCCAATAATTATTGGATGTCAAGCGGGTATTTTGAGAAATGGTTCTACCCCGGTATTTGATATAAGCACATAAATAAATATTCTTTATTTCGTTTTTCGTCAAAAAAGTTGTAATTGTACCTGGATTTTTGTGTATTTTCAGAAATAGCGGCTTTGTCACACTGACAAAAATATCTCAATATTCTCATTTGAATCCGTTTTGAGATTAGGTGAGACAATTTCACAAATTAACGAGATGTTTTTCAATTCCATTTTATAATAATATTATTTTAGTTCCTTTGATTCGCGAAAGCCGTTATTGGGAACGAACAATTTAACGTCGTTGAATTGTTAAAAATGTATTTAACGGATTTCCAGTTTGCGAGTGGACAATTTGTGCAATAAAGAAATCCAAGTTACAGGATCATGTTAGTGACCATAATAATCATACAAGCAAAACCAATAACAGAATACACTAACGAATTCATCAACAGTGGTGACACCAAGTGTTCGCGAACGATCAGCTTGTCCTGCCAATCAGGCATCATAGACTGATTCATTGCCCTGCATCTCTAACATTACCTACCAAAATAATTTAGTATTGATGTGTTATTATGGTGGTTAAATAGGCTCGTCTCAGATTTAATAGCATCCATCACATACAGGGTGGGGGGGGGGGGGTGCACTAACCAGGAGTTGCCCTGGAAGTTGCCCAAAACAATGCAAGTCATTGTCCTGAAGGTTGAAAATAATATTGAGCCCCGACAATATTTATGTCTTATGTCGTGTTGAGTTCATTTTTGCCACCTATACACAAGTGGAAATCTTATCTCATACACCTATGGTTAATCGTCAAGCATGTTCAGTGTGAATACCCGATAAACTGAACATCGCGTGTCAGTGCATCGTTAAACAGATATATACATATTATGTTTCATGTACTATTATTAAACGGTCTACACAGCGTTCCAATATATTACAATATACCTATACATGCGTATTTAATATGTGCAACGAAGTGTAAAGAATGCGTGAACGACCGAAGACTTACAAGTCGTTATGTTATATTGGGCATACGTTTACCCAATGCACATTCTCCGTCACGAAAGCTGTAAGAACTATAATCGGCTAACATGATCTAAACGGTGCATGTTGAAGAAATTAAATTCTGAACTGTTCGTTCATTAAGGAACAAGGATAGGGCTGGCAGGCGACTGGATTGAACACGGATTGCAAGTCGGCAGCTGAATGAGGCGAAGTCGAATATAGTTGTCAGATAATTACGTGCCTGAGACAAATCCTCTTAACTTGCGCATACAATAGCGCTGATTCACGAATACCACCAACATAAATGAGCATATTGTTCAGGGAACACAGCGTGGCGGTGGCTCGTGTTTGAATGCTTGGAAACATATCGTGTTTGCTGGATCAAGGCGACCTGTTCCGAATTAACAACTAGACAGGTCTACACACCTGCTGTATAATTCCTACACTATAAAACGAACAAAATCACACCAGAATGGCCAAAGAAGTCAGCACTACGATGCGATCCCGCAAGGTAATTTACGACGATTACACAGGATGTTTTTATGTGGAAACCAGAGTCGAGGCGCTTCAAAGACAGTGTTCAACAAGATCTAATGAAACTGAAGTTTTAAACAAATCTCAAGATGCTAAATTCGATTTCGAACAAAGGCAAGTTGAGGCGGCAAGGAAAATATTCGAAAGGAAAAACATGGCTGAGGTTAATCAACGTAAAAAGAATCTAAGAGAACACATTGCTCATAAACATATTCTTGACGACATCGCAAAGGAATACCACAACGCAGAATCTGATGGTGATGATGATTATTACGCAAGTCATCGTCGTCTTGGTCTTGGCAGCAGCAGGATGGAGCTGGAGGCTCTAATAGAACAGAGGATCAAAGACTGCAGTCCGTCATCTCGGAGACGCAGAGCTGCCAAGCGACTACTACAAGAACGGAAACCTAACGAATTGTTCGACAGGGGTCGGTCGACGTCAGCACTACTGCAGTCGGTACGATGGAGACGGAGTCGTCACAGCTCTCAATCAGACAGCAAAGAACGCGAATATACCAGTAGGAAGTCCACCGCACAGCTTGTCTTACCTCCTATTTCCATGACTATGAACAATGCACGGGCATCCTCGGAAAGCGCTACAGGAAGTTCCTTTGATAAACCAAAAGTGAAGTCACAAACAGACTTGAGTTTACCGCCTTTGTTTGTAACACAAAATAGTCATAGTTGATTATTGATGTTTTGTTACCAAGAGTGAAATATTATAGTGTACCAGCCAGGCGTTATTCAGTCGCGATGTTGATCACCCCATATTGGGAAACAATCAGTTACTGGATTGTACATCAAGTGATATCGTCTTTAATAGCAGACTCCTGAATTAAACATTCCATGGACAGTCGTAAAGTACCAGACAGGAAATTCATAGACGGCTCCATTGTTTGTTTAATTAATTAATAGATATATCATATTATGAATTGCATGGTAGGTACATTTAACACTTACATGTATACCGTCTCATAACTATTTCATGGGCGTAGTTTTCTGTAGAAAAGTGGGGTGAGGGGGGACCGTTTGTGACAAATATGTTTGTTGAGCAACCACCGTTCACCCATGACAGATGTCTTTGGTGCATTCTGGTCACGTTTATGGTAAACTGTTTGTGTAGTCTAAATACATACAAGACGTCAACTCGTTATCGTACAATACAAAACACAAACAACTTTTGATGTAAAAGGAAGCTTCCATTCATGGTTTCACAGCACGATACACCTCGACAGCCACGTTTATCCACACACACAACACACACACAATACAGAATGTATTTCACGATTTTGACAAAGGAACATACAGAAATAATTGATCACAATGATATACGTAACAATGCTTATACATGTATTATATATCTATGTGCAGCATATGATTATTACTGGTAGTGTATACATTACTTACAGATCAACATGATTCACTACTACATTATCATACATACATACATACGTACGTACATACATATACATACATTCATACATACATATATACAATGTACATACATTCATACATACGTACGTATATTCATACATACATACATGTACATACATTCATTCATACATACATACGTACGTACACCTAAAACATGCTAGTCAAAATCAGGTTAATAGCAATAAAAATGGCTTAAGGACATGACTGTATACGATACTGATCAGATGTCAAACATAGTTCCTAGTTAGCAGCAAGTGTTGGATCTTTTGGATTTAGTTTAGGTTACATACACACAAGACGAATGTGTATGAAGTTACAAGTTAAAACATCATGTTGTAAAAACATGTTCCTTACACGAACTGTCGGAACATAATATCCCTTACATCTTAATTACAGTTAAACAGCTCACCTATTTCTTTCAGAATAATGCCTAATCGGATGTCTGTCGACACCGTGCTATCAACTAAAGGACGTAACACCATTCGATATGCTACCATGTACATGACACATAAGAACAAAATACTTACCTAATGGAATATTTTACTTGATAACAGAATTCTGTCAAATGGAGACAATTTTGATGGAAATCCAAAAAAGAAAAACATTTTACTGTTGGTAAGCCATAATTTCATGTATGTGTATAAACTCAACTAACATAGCTAATGGTCGTCGAATATGTATAGATGATGTAAAGAGATTTAAGTTACTGTCTATGAAATTGAAACTGCGAGAACTGTGACATCAAAACTCCCACTTTGTGAGAGATGAAAGTATTTGTCATTGCCAATTGTATAACCATGTCACGATTTCACTAGTAACTTGGAAATGTTTGTTTGTATCAGTAAAGTTTGTTGCTTCTCATACAAAACGTCTGATAATTTTATACCTACGACAGAAATTGTGAACGTCATAAAATGTTGACATGGTGTAATAAAATCAAATGACGCATTACTGAACGTTTTACAAAATATGCATACTATCTTCCCATAATATAAATATACATTATGTGGTATAGTATTTATGTTTACTGAATTGGCAGATCAGTTAGATGTTTTAGAAGTAAACAATATGGCCAAAACATGAAATATAAATGACAAAACAATGACATGTACATGGCCAAATACGTATCTCTGCACAAAGGGAAATTGTGACAAAGTAGACATGGCATGTATTCATGAATCACTGCCAAATCAGTGATGATACCAGGTGTTCACAAAAGATGAACATATCCTGCACCACAGGTGGCACAAATCATAAGCACAGCCATATTTGTATGGTGTCTTCATCGAAACGATAAAACAGGTCTAAGTTAGTAAAATATTGCATCAGACATCATCTGAGTCATGTCGTGAAATAGCCTCTGAATGTCTACTATAGAACGTTTTGAAAGTGTTCACCAGTCCATGGACGGTATAACCTTGATGAAATAACTGTCGAGCTCCATGACTCGGTTTTCTACAGCTGAGAATTACTTATAATCAAACATGACATATTTTGGTATGAATGCAAAATGTGTTAAAGGAAAGATGGAAATATTTTCATACTCCCAACCTCCAACCCCCACCATATTTGTCATTCAATATATTATGCATTCTATCAATGCTGGAAACACATTGTCATTTTCGCCTCATTTCATAGACATCTGATTTGAATGACCTGAAGACTAATGGGCTACTGATTATACTACGATGAGATACAAATATATACATAAATATGTGAAACATCTCTAAACCGAACATACTTAGGACTGTGTGTGTGCATGTATGTACATTTATATATGTATACATGTATTGTATGTATACATATACTAGTAATTATATATATAAAATATACTGGTATCCATAGAAATATAAAACTGTTTTGTTCATGCAAGTATTCAGATAAAATACGGCTTCAAATGCACAATTTTAAAATGTTTTATTGTAATTTGATCATCAAAGTCTACACAAGTCATGTACATTCATCAGTTGTGCGATTTCTGTTAGTAAGAGCATAACAAAATAAAAGTATTGATGAACATACAAGGTCAAAATTTAAAAATAGTTAGTATGTCTGCCGCAACCCAAACCACGCAACAAAATACCCGCTTCTCACATTTAATTTTCAACCATACAATTTATTCTTTAAAAGACTATCAATCAAAGCAATGATGAAATGGAAGTTGCGGTTATAACCAACTAGTTTTGACTATGGCCCCAAATACAGGCAACAAAATATACATACTCATTGAAATATGTTTTTAAAATATCACACATCTAAAAATGTGCAAAAACTGGTTTGAGGTAAAAGCACATAAATAATAATAAATGACATACATTTACATAAAATACATATAATTATGTAGAAAAAAGACAATATATTCATAAACACGTTCATCCTTATGCATAAACATTTGAATAGTAAATATGTAAACGAAATTGTCCTATAGTCATACTAACAAATTCATTGTAACATATTCCAATAGGTTGCAGACACAAACTCATGTAATAATTATTATAGCAGAATTAGTTCATCATTTACAAGTACAAATCAATATGAATATCAAACTAGACACATTATGTAACCAGTGTAATCAGCATTGTAAGTATATAATCATACACATACCATAATTAACGAAATCAGCATAATACTGGTCGCCGCCTAGTTACTGGTTTATCTTATCACATGAACACTGCATACATGTATATATGTATAGTACATGTATATTAATATAGTACATGTACCCATCTCACTCAAAGTCATCTTAAGTATTCCACTTATTGCACTGTTAAAAGTAATCTTAAATTAAATTGTACATTAACATTGCACTGGCAGTGTGAAATTAAACTATATTAAAAATGTGAAGGGTTTTAAAGTAAACTGTAAACTAGCAATATGCTAGGGGTTAAAGTAAACTGTAAACTAGCAATATGCTAGGGGTTAAAGTAAACTGTAAAATAGCAATATGCTAGGTGTTAAATAAAACCGTAAATTAGCAATATCCTACAGGTGTTAAATAAAACTGTAAATTAGCAATATCCTACAGGTGTTAAATAAAACTGTAAATTAGCAATATGCTGGGTGTTCAATTGAACTACCCGGTAACTGTAAATGAACAATGTGCTGGGTGTTAAATTAAACTAACTTAACAATGTGCTGGGTGTTAATTTAAACTGTACTTAACAATGTGCTGGGTGTTAAATAAAACTGTAAAATAACATGTAAATTAACAATGTGCTGGGTGTAAAATTAAACTAACTTAACAATGTGCTGAGTGTTAAATAAAACTGTAAATGAACAATGTGCTGAGTGTTAAATAAAACTGTAAATGAACAATGTGCTGAGTGTTAAATAAAACTGTAAATTAGCAAGGTGCTAGCAGTTCTAAATAAACTGCAAGTTAACAATGTGCTGGGTATTAAATTGAACTGTAAATTAACTAAATGTAACTCGAAGCAGACTTCTGGGATACATCCGCCCTCTCTACAGGACCTGTAGTACAGGTACCCATATACAACATTTGATGATCCTATATCAATTAGTGTACGAGATATGCTGCGCAAATTAGATGTCTATGAATGTCAGAGTTCACTATATAGGTCATAGTGACCTACATGTACCCAGTCACACAGTTTGATGACCCTATATCAATTAGTGTACGATATACTCCGTAAACCTAGATGTATTCTATGGAGGTGAGGGTTCACGAAATAGGTCACAGTGACCTAATTGTAGTGTGCGACACACATCCTACATGAACCCACGTACAAACTGTGATGCCTACATGACATAGTACGACATAGTGTGTAGAAATAATCAGCATGGACGGATGGACGGACTTGGTTGAATCTGGGATATATATAACAATGTGCTGGGTGTTAAATTAAACAGTAGATTAACACATGATTTCATGCTGGTGTCAAAACAACTGTATATTAATAATGTGTTAAAATATCTGTATTACTATATTAAAAAAGTGCTGGGTGTTAAATTAAACTGTATATTAAAAACAGTGATAGTGTTAAACTAAATTGTACATTACTCTTAGAGGGATGTGTGTGTTTTTAATAAAACATCATAAATGAAGTGGAGGAAATTTATCTTTGGTTTAAAATTATAACAATTAAAATATGACTAATTAAATTTTAAAATTGCTTGACACATCAAATATATTCTACGCTCGTGTATATATATATTGGATAAAGCTAGTGTCATACATATAGCTATCCAATATTATCCAATTTTATGTGAACACCATATTTTCAATAAAATCTTACAAATATATTTAAAAAATATATATACTGCATACCGGTAATTTATGAGTGTTTAATAAATACAGAATTAGTCATTAAAACAAAAATAAACATATAGAGATTCTAAAAACAATGCCATGAAGTACATCAAATACAAGACACCAAGAACATACCCTGTGGTGTACGCATTAAGGTAAATACATATAATTAGGAATTAATGCATAATTAGTCAACTTTTCACTAACTATGTAGACAGGTAATAGTATATGACATCCCATGTATTATCACAACAAAACAATAATAATACAACTTGCTTGCACCGGACTAGGTGTTGTAATGGTAATTAATGCATCGTATGTATGGCTGGTAGGTACTGAGTTCAAATACCAATTGAGGTATGGCAGTTCCGGCTCCAGCCTAGGGTGTGCTCTGCATCGCTCAATGGGGAGGTGATAGACAGCTGGTACAACAAAGGACATGGTATGTACTGTCTTGTCTGTGGGAAAGTGCATATAAAATATCACTTGATACTTATTAAATAGGAATAGCGGGTTTCCTCTCTCATACGAACATTAACTTGTGTCCTAGACAGACAGTCGAGACAGCTGGGCTTGAAAATCAAATGAATATAAGCATGTGAATAAGTTATAATTAACTTGGTTTAATAATTGACTATTAGATGTCAAACGCAGTTATTGTGAGACATGGTATCAGAAGAAATCACTATATAGACCAGTGTTCCGTTAGCAAGCAATTTTTTATGTGCTCTATTACCACAAACGGGTTAGCACATACCAGTCTTTGCTGTACAAATATTTCATCACTCATTGGTACAGAGAAATCTTATCAAATCTAGCACGTCTGTTGTTCTGCATGGAATTGGCTGCCCAGATTACAACTACAACTAGTAATCGATAAATATCTAATTTGTTTGTTTAACAACACCAGTGAAGCACATCGATTTATTAATCAGTGGTTATTGGATGTTAACAATTTGTCTCATAAGAAACCCGCTACCACTATGTAGGCTACTCTTACCAAATATTAGCAAGGCATCTTTTACGTGCAATTCCCCAGAGCACACACCACAACTATTAATCGAGAAAGAAAGAATACTGGTTTTAGTGTACTATGTACATATCTAGTGCCCAATACAGATACATTTGTATTGCTTTTAGGGCAAGAACACATTTTAACATTCAGATGTATTGTAATTGTAAATTGTCAGTTTGCACGACTCTGTACAGATCTGTGTTGTTAAACTAGTACCATTGATACGCCAGCTAAGTTGCAGTGCGACATGTAGAGGGGATATGCAAGTAACACTGTCACATGATGACAAACAGTAATACACGAAATGAGATCATTCATAAAACATGAGGAAGTCACTATATTCATACTATAGACCAGCCACGCAACATGACATACTTGCGCTGCAGCATTTATTAGTAGCAAGTACTAACTAAAATATATCAATACATAATTATATTGTCATGTAATTCAGTAACTGATTTTGTAATGATTCCACTTGGTCCAAAACTATCAGGTTGAGTCAAATATTGAAAAACACAACCCAAAACTGATTTAAGCTAATAATACAAATAAATGATTTGAACATTTGATGAAATTTTGTAAAGTTTTCTATAAAATTGTAACATTAATATAGAAATCTAGTTTGATGTTATATTATCTTATTGCAAAATATGTAAGCACACATAATCAGCATATTCGAAAACACACATAATAATAATAATGTTATTGTTTAGCACATATGCGGTAATATGTAAATTATCAGTGTCATCAGACCTGTCAACCTTTAACCATAGCATAACACACGGGGTCCCCACAAAAACAAAAACAAATTTGACTAAAAAAGAATAATTACAAAATAAAAAAAAGACTTAAAACATTTAAACAAGTTGTTAAATATTAATTTCACATTTTGTCAGTTTAGGTTTAATGCAATATTATTAACATCACATGTGTTTTAGCAACATGTCCCACAATTAACACTTGGGCAAACATTGATTAAGTAGAATTGTAGACGAACAATTGTACACTCTGAACACTTCAGTCGAAGTCACGCGATTCTCCTGCAGAATGCAGCAGGGTTGACTGGTTTGCTTTCATTGAACTTGGATAACAACAATGTGAATACAACACAAATCATCAGGGTTTAAAATTCTTCAAAATCTCTAAATCCAAATTGCATCAGAATTCTCACAGAAGTTAAACTTCCCAATCGACATTGATTTGCGTAAAATATTGCTATCATAATTTCAGAAATTGGAAATAAAATACAAGAATAATAATTTTGTGAAATACTACCAAGAGATGGACCGGAAATATTAAAAAATATATAAATGTTACTAATTAACAATTTTTTATTGAGATACTTGACTTGAGACATTATTGCAACACCCTATTTGTGCTCAACTATGGCACAAATGACATAGTTTGGACTCTTTGGATTCATGTGGATTGCAACATTTCAAGACCTGGGGCGGTATTTATCAAACAACTTAAGTTTTTCTTATGTTTAGACTTAAATTTCATTAAACTGAATAATGTAAGACAACAACGTACGCTTAAGTTATTGTAGCATTCTTAAGACACCTCAGAAGGAAACTTAAGACGTAAGTAAAAAAACGTCCAAAACGTATGTCTAGGGGTTGTTTTTTTCTCAGAACTAAAGTCACAATCGTACAGACTTAAGTTTTTTCTTAGACTTAAGTCTTATTTCTGACTTAAGTCGCTTGATAAATACCGGCCCTGGATATGATGAAAGTAAAGACCAATGAAGAAGTATCATACGTATGACGTCAATGTTGTGCACGTCAAGTCGTTTTATTCCTCACCGCGCAATCGTAGCCTTGGTCATGTATTTCAGATTTCACCGTGAACGCTGGATGTGTGGGCGACCGTTGTTGCTGCTGTCCTCCGTGGCTGACTTTAGTGGTCAATGCACAATCGTAGGCCCCGTCCTGTACTTCACTTTTCACCACCACACGTCCATGCTGCTGCTGCGGCTGGTCAAACAGAGGTGAGAATCCAGGCTGGTTTTCACTGTGTTGTAGAGACGGATGCTGTTGTTGCAGGTGCTGTAACGGAGGTGGTTCTGACTGGGACTGTAGTAAACACTGTGACTGCTGTTGTTGTTGTTGATGAATCTCCTGGTGGTTTGTGTGTGTTGGAGAGTTAGCATGTGCTACTGATGGTTTATCTTGCTTGTTTCCCACTGGATTAGTTTTATAGTTCAAGGCACATTCGTAACCAGCACCACGCTCCTGTGGTTCACTCTTGACGGTCACATTCGACATCTCTGTTCCTGACTGCTGGGACTGTGAAGACTGACGATGTTGTTGCATGTGTTGTAGAGGTGGTGGATGTCGTTGAGGTTGCTGAAAACACTGCTGTTGCTGCTGCTGCTGCTGTTGATGATGTTGCTTTTCAATCTCCCGTTGCTTTACATGATTTGCTTTGTTATCCAGAGCACGTTCATAACCCTGGCCTTGTGGCTCGCTTTTCACAATTGGTAAATCCATCTGAGATTGCTGCTGACCAGACATCGGTTGTTGTGCTGGCAGGAAGCCAGGGAACCCAATATTAGGGTTACCGTTCGGTAACAGTTGGTTTACGTTTTGGTAGAATCCACCAAATTGTTGCCAGTTTTGTCCATTAGGGAAGTGTTGGCCTCCGCGCGTCTGGTCTGGAAGTAGGGGCGTCTGTAACTGCTGGAGGAAGGATCCCTGGGAGTACAGCTGTGGCATGGGCTGTAGCTGGTGCAGTTCACTGTTCTGAAAGAAAGGCCCACCGGTCGCCGCTGGAGTAGTGCCGCTACTTGCAGTATGAGGAACGCTCACACACACACCCGATGCCTGGCTCGCATGTCTATTTGCCTGTGCATAGCTCATATCGAGAACATTTTTATATATACTATTCACTTCCGATTGTGGTACGGGAGCAGCACTCGATATAACATTGCTAGACGACATCTGGCCGTAATCGGCTGGATTAAAGCCCTTCTCGTGTTTCACTATTGGCCACTGTGTGCGTGGGTTATTGGCACAAGCACTCGCAGGGCTGTCGGTGAGCACGGATGGGTTGGGGACCGTCAGTTTCTGTGTCTGCTCACACAACGGAACATTCTTCTCATCCCGGTCCACGTTCTCTACTTTCTCTTGTTTGAATACTTTCAATTCGAAATCAGGGAATGTGACTTCTGAATCGTCTGCTAGTATGTGGTCTCCTCGTAAGTGGTCGCGTAGTTTCTTCAACGCGCTGAAGAACGGAAGTTTGTCGACCGCTCTAGGAAGCTGAGCACACCGGGCACTGGAGGATGGCATCACATACACAACCTGGAAATAACATGTTCACGTGTAAGATGGAAATAATATGCTCATATGTAAGATGGAGGAATATTAGTTACAAATGTACGTTAGACCATATTTTATTAGATACTGTATCAAAGAAATGATTGAGATTACAACAGATGTTTTTTTAAATGACTTTGTTGAGTTTATTATTGTCAAAATGCCCTTGATATTTATTCTATTGATTGTCAGTATGTCACCATTACCATTAGACTTGTTCTCATTAATGTGAGGACAATATAGAAAGAGGAAAATACAAAAATACGAAACTGTTATTGATTTATCAATTTTAAAAGGACATCCAGGAGTTTGCACCATAGTAACAGGGTTTGTGGACATTTTGCCATACCGAACTCAAAGGTCTTGCATTATAATTAACATTGTACAATTCCATCATTCATGTTTTTAAGATGTAAATAGAAAAATGTGTACGACATTGCAGGACTGATGGTGGCAGAAATAAAACTGTAAAGTATGTTTTATTTAACGACGCCACTAGAAACACATCCATTATAAATCAGCGGTTATTGGACGTCAGACGCCTGGTTATATTGACACATGGTCAGAGGAAACCCGCTGTCGCCGCTTCATGGGCTACTCTTACCGAAAAACAGCAAGGGGTCTTTTATGTGCAC
>JAULBR010029907.1:0-15359 GCA_032355825.1 Melanodrymia aurantiaca
TCTCTCTCTCTCTCTCTCTCTCTCTCTCTCTCTCTCTCTCTCTCTCTCTCTCTCTCTCTCTCTCTCTCTCTCTCAGTCTGTCTCTATGTCTCTCCTATCACACTATCACCTCGAAGTAACTTCTATCTACGGTGGAGTCTGCGCGGAAACGGAAGAAGTCGTAGATGCGATGGAAGTATGTTGGAGCTGTGCCATTGGGGAAAGTCTGAATTCCCTGTATTTCAATCCTAACTGGAATCTGAGGACTTGAAGAAGCTGATGTCCAGTTCCCAACTGTAAATTAATTCTCTGAATTAAAATCAATTTGAATACCTGGTCCTGTTTAACTTGAATATATTCCCATAATCCATTCAACTCTAATAATTTATTTGGAAATATGACTACGTTTGAGTTAAAGACAAATTTACTAGGGTTTTAGGCACCAAGCTCCGCTATATCTACAAAAAAAATAGAAATGTTCAAAATATCCTGAAAAAATGTCCTAAGATATAGTCGTCAGTTATAACTTATCTACGTGCTTATATTCAATTAAGTTTCAAGCACGTCTGTCATGGTCACGCAGTCCAGCTACCTCGACTGCCGTTAGTGTTAGTATAATAGAGGAATTGATCTTTTGAATGCACTTTCCCACAGACTGGACTGTATAATTATGGCTAGCCTTTGTTAAACCAATTGTGCACACTGGTCAGTGTAAGTGGAAGTACACCTACCCATTGAGCCTTGCGGAACACTCACTCTGGGTTTGATTCGGTACTGGGATCAAAAATTCCATATATTCCACGAATGGGACTTGAACCCAGTACCTACCAGCCTTAAACCCGAAGCGTTAACCACTACACCACGGAGGCCGATGCAGTTTCTGAGGAAAACGTACCTGAGAAAATACATATTTAAAAGAGTTACATACCTGAGAAAGTTAAAAACCTGAAGAAAAAATACATACCCGAGAACGTTGTATACCTGAGAAAGCAACATACCCTAGAAATATATATAATTATGTTTGAGAAATGTACACACCTGAGAAATAGTAATCTGCAGTAAAGTTCTTCTTTGCTGGTGAGTAGGTCATGCAGCCTACCCAGTGATCGGTCACAATGCCCCTAACTTTGACTGTACCCATATACACCTATAGACGAACAATGTAGAGTTAATTTGTTCAATGTAAATTATCGTTTAATACATTCGCTGTTCAAATGTGTAAAATCTTCAAAATATGTACAATAACTGTTTTCAATAGATCGAACATTTGATGAGCTCAAAAGCTGACTTTTCTAAGACGACGCTGCTAAGAAAAGCCACAACCTGTAGTAAATAAATAATTATGTATAAACATTAAGTATTACACAATTTATTGACTTGAAACTAAGAAGAACATCGCCAAGGTTGAATGATTTAAGCGTCGACCATGGTCCGAAAAACTTGAAATAGACATTTCACGCCACCTATGTAAATTTATCCTACTATATTTTATGCACATACCGTGCATAAATTATACATGTCGATGTGTTTCCCATATCGGAACAAAAATAGGATTGATTTTTACCATCACCTCCCCTACAAGTCCTAGAGTGTCACTGTAAGAAAAAACGAAATAAAGCTATGTGATTTATGCAAGTCTCACTGGACTAACAACTTATTGGTTCGATAGCGTTGTACATGGTTGGGGACCTATATTCTGACGGAATTTTATTCCTATTACACCGGTTTAAAGGAACACATGTCCGGCAGGGATAAAGGTCCGCTAATATCGTAACAAAATCTGCTAAACAATAAAATGAAAATTTACGGAATGAAACGAATGTACATGTATATATTTCTACGGAATTGTATTCCTTATACACCGACGACGAGATAGATTTCTATAAACTAGACATACACAGATATATATCAAATTTTATAAGATTATTATATATTACCGTATAATTGCAAGTATACAGTTTTCTTATTCAATGTAATGATATGTTTCGACACTGGTATAGTATGATACGATTGACGTACAATAACTGCACGAAACCTAAAAACTGCTTTTTCATGGTTCATGGCGCGAGTGTGATGAAAACACACACTGGGCGTTAAATAAAGTATAGCATTGACGAGACCGCACGAGAACGTTGCATAGCTGGACGTTAGCGCCCCCTAGCGGGCCTTTCTTTGACGTCGTTACACCACAGCACGTGCAGAAGCGCGTCACAAACTCGCGGTTTGTTACGGCGCGTATGAATGGAGCTCGACTGCACGCGTCGGCCACCTAGGCGGAAAACCACAAAACCATTTTAAACGATTCATAACTGTAAACATACACACTGTGCTCAGCTGGGGACACCTGTAACACAGCACTCGTTCTCCACAGGGAAGCAACTACGTGAGTTCGTTTCTACTTTTTATCAAAACGAGAAACAAAGTGATTTGTCACGTGGTACTGCAAGGTTGATACTTCTCGCTGGCGGTGTTAATAGTGTGATGAAAACAATGACGTACGTATTGGGTAACGCCTCGCAGGTCGTCCGTACGTACGTTCAGATGAATAGCACACGATATTCGGGTCAAATATTACTATATAAGCTTGCACAACTTGCTATCTTGTCATCACAGTATCATTTCAGTGAAAGCTCGAACAGAAATAAGCAAACAAATTCAACTTTGTTTTGAGATTTACATTTGGTAGTGTCTTCAGGTAAGATGTTTTAATATTAATTATTTAAATATTTTTATATGAAATAGGGTTACCACAAATAGAAATATATTTGATACAGAAAATTTAACTATTTTTCTTTAATGACATAAATTAAATGTATATAATTATTTTATATAACAAATTGGGACAGTAACATGAAACTGGTGTACAATGTCTTCTGCTTTAAATATAGTTCATTGCATTTAGTATGTATTATAACTATACATACTCGTAGCTGACATGATTAATTAGTGCAATAATTGAGTTCATAAGAAATACAGTAATATCAAAATTTAATACACACACGTAAATATTTCTTTAAATAATTACTGGAAAATTAAATGGTAAGTGTAAATTGGTTTGCCATTAGAGGATACATTCACAGATACATATGCTAGTATACCAGATATACACACTCAATTTGAACTTAGTGATGCAATTTACTTTAATAATAAAACATTTAATAATAAAACATACTTTTAAAACAAACTTTGTCGTGCTTGTTTAGATTTTTCAAGATGGTTAACAGTGTAAACGGACGTGCTTTGGTCGAGCCTGCGAGCGAACCTGTTGCAAAGGTAAGAACGTCGCTCCATTCTATTATTACCTGTCCCTAAACGCACGCTCTTCTCCAGTCCAACCCGTTATAACCAATACGTTACGATTGATATATAAAGTATCGTTGTATATGTTTGTCCTATTTGTCGAGGTGTACATTTAAATTATCTATATTTTCTCTCATACTTTAAAACGATTGTCCCATTGAATATGATCACGATGTTTCACAGTTAATAGCCAATGACTAACAATCTGTTTACATTGTCCTTACATACACATTTCTTTTTTGTCCACGCCATGCACTTAAGTCTTCAGTCATCCCGTGATGCTTATTGACATTCATTAATAATAGAAGTATCGTTTACACTTAACATTTTAATTATATATTTAGATGCATAAGCGCAAATTAATTTCTGTCATGGACAGGCAATCCATCCTCCTGGATTGCGTACCCAGGACAGGGTGCTTGAACCTTAATTGGATTAGGCACGTAAATTTTTATTCCGTATCCGTAATTTAATTGATATTAGTATGTAGTATGTAAACAAATTGAAAAACATTTTCAACTTTTTTCTGATAATGGTTAGCATAATTATGTAAAAGTTCATGGAATATAATAACATAAATAACATTCATGTCATTTCTACTTCAGCAACAACAACAACAAGTAGCTAAGATTGAGTCGACTACGCCGTGTCCTCTGTTCGAATCGCGCAAAGCATCTTCCCTACAAAAAGCTGCCAAAATAATTGACGAGGGCGGTGTTGTGGGAACTCCGACCGACACAGTTTATGCTATTGGTGCATCTTGCAAGCACCCCGAGTCAATCAGGAGTCTCTACGCCATCAAGGAGCGACCAGCCGAAAAACCCATATGTCTCTGCCTTTCCGATCTTGATCAGCTGCGTGCTGCTAAACCCAATTTCACTCCTCTCCTTTGGAATTTCATGGACAAGTGCTACCCCGGCGGCATCAGCTGCGTCGTGCCAAAGGGTGACTGGATGTACAATCTGGGTGTTGGTGATGCGTATGACATCATTGGCACGAAGGAAAGCATCTGTATTCGTATACCGGATAGTTCCGTTTTGGCATACCTTGTGTCCGTGTCCGGTCCCATAGCCATCACTTCGGGCAATCCAAGCGGAGGAGCTGACAGCACGCACCATGACATGCTCATCAACTCATTAGGTAAACTCATGAAAATATCATTAGAGGAATGTTACAACCTTATTAACATTACCTATTTCTTTTCTTTATTACCCTAAAAGTTTGCTTATTTTATCGCTGTTTCAATGATGAATGACAAACGTTATTAACTATACGTGTGCGTAAATCTAAAGTCTCACGCTAGTTTGAATTGTTCATAATGTAACAAACAAAATGTACCTTACAGCTTATGCAATTTGGGTAGGCATATAAAGGCTTTGTCTAAATATCTCTTGAACCCTGCTGTTTGCAGACATACAATTCTGAACACGTACTGTTTGTGTCGTTTAGCAGTGTTTTAAGATATATGTTTGCCGTTTATATATTATATCTATCAAGTCTACGGCCGCCATGTTTGAAGTGTTCAGTGTTGAAAGCTACCTGTAGCTAACTAATTTCCTGATATCAGTGCAATTGTATTTGTAAATGTTTGGTAATCTTCCTGTATACACCTACTACTTGTTCCTCATCAACTAAGTACGACAGGAATAAATAATAAACTGTCATCATCTTACAGGCCACAAACTCGATGGTATGATCTGCGATGGGGAGTCTAACGAAACGTCAGCTTCTACTGTGGTTAACTGCACAAAAATAGACCAAGGTAACGTGGGATTACACAAGTAATTCAATGATAATTTGGAATTTGATTACGTTGTTGCTTTAGCGACCAATGACAACCAACTAAATATTATTTAGTATTGAAATTAATTATTAATACTAGAAAATGTTTAAATATTTGACTAAATTTTCCTAATACTAGTTTTATGTTACTAGATTATCACATTTTAAAAAAAAAGATATATTCTCGGTTATACTGTTTACCCATTGTTATCTTACGTGTTCTAGAAGAAAAATAAATTGATAGTGGTAATTCTGTAATTGATGTCCCGTTATTCTAAGAAATATATATTGACTTTTACCAATTGACCAATTTATTAATAGGAGAAATTAGTTATTTTCGAATCGGATGCACCCCACAAAAAATAGTCGACGACCACTTCGCGAAGGCCCAGGAAGAGATGGGAATAAAGTCTCCATGTCCTCTGTTTGCTTCAAAGAAGGCGTCTTCACTGCAGCAGGTAGCAGAAATACTCGACAACGGCGGAGTCGTTGGGACGCCGACTGACACAGTGTATGCTATCGGTGCCTCCTGCAAGCACCCCGACGCCATTCGCAGATTATACACGGTCAAAGAACGCCCGGCGGAAAAGCCTATATGCCTATGTCTCTCCTCCCTGGATCAGCTGAGGGATGCCAGCCCGAACTTCAGCCCGTTGCTATGGAACTTCATGGAGCGTTGCTATCCAGGAGGCATCAGCTGTGTGGTTCCTAAAGGATACTGGATGTACAATTTAGGTGTCGGCGATGCCTTTGACATCGTCGGTACGAAGGACAGCATCTGCATCCGTATTCCGGACAGTTCTGTTCTTGCCTACCTTGTATCCGTTTCCGGTCCAATAGCAATCACGTCTGGAAATCCGAGTGGTGGCGCTGATAGTATTCATCATGATATGCTCATTAATTCCCTGGGTGAGTATATCAGTTTATACTCTGTCACACCTTTATAAGAATCGTTAGCTAAAGAAAATTTAAAAGAAAAATGTCAAACATTTCATGTAAATACGTATTAGGATACTTTATTTCGAGGATTATATCTTCAGTGTAATATTATTTTTATATTTCTGATCGCTTATCTCAAGGGCATTGGTTGTACTGTCATATTAAATCAGTCCGCTCATTGCTGAGTTTATTACTATTTTAAACTTAAGGTGTTCAATGTATAATTTTATATATTCAGGCCACAAATTGGACGCCATGATTTGTGATGGACCTTCTAACGAACTGTCGGCTTCGACTGTTGTTAATTGTGCGAAGATAGATGACGGTATGTTCTGAATTAAATCATGAATGTGTATTTATCAAGATTGCTTCCATAACTCTGTGTAAAATAATATAACGTCAGTAAATAGAACTAATAAACAATTAACATGATACAACTTGGTAATAAAAATAATATAAACATATGAACTAATACGGTTGATAAAGTTATACAAGTTCAAATCAAATTATTTGCATGTAAAATATTCTATAACAGCTAAGATATGCAGTGAATCTTCGTTATCTTGAATACGTTGGAGATAAGCATCATCATCTTCGAGGAACGATAACCAGTTTATATCTCGACTATTTTATATTCATATACATTTGCATTGGGTTTTTTGTATCCCAATTATTGTCTTACAATTTTAATACGTGAACAATTGTAGGAGAAATTAGTTATTTCCGGATTGGGTGTACACCAAAGGATATCGTTGATCAGCATTTCGAAGACGCTAAGACTGAAATCAAACATCTGTCAGAGCCACCTTGCCCACTCTTTGATTCGAAGAAAGCATCATCACTTCAAGAGGTCGCTGATATTCTTATGAACGGCGGAGTTGTTGGCACGCCAACAGATACGGTTTACGCTATCGGTGCGTCGTGCACGCATCCTGAGTCGATCAAGAAGCTCTACTCTGTAAAGGAGAGACCTTCAGAAAAACCCATCTGCCTTTGCCTGTCCAACCTAGACCAGCTCAGAGAAGCTAATCCTGGCTTCAGCCCTTTGCTGTGGGCTTTCATGGACAAGTGCTATCCCGGCGGCATCAGCTGCGTCGTGCCAAAGGGTGACTGGATGTACAATCTAGGTGTTGGTGATGCGTATGACATCATTGGCACAAAGGAAAGCATCTGTATCCGTATACCGGACAGTTCCGTTTTATCATACCTTGTTTCCGTATCCGGACCCATAGCCATCACTTCCGGAAACCCAAGTGGAGGTGCCGACAGTATCCACCATGATATGTTGATCGATTCTCTTGGTATGAACATATTTTAGTCTATCTTTCACATTTTAAATTTGTTCAAGTATTCAATTCTTATTAACTTACATTGGAGATAATTTTTAGAATTAATAATAAAATCAAATACACTTTTTTTTATACATGTTTAATTCTCAACCATCAATGTTATTAGTAATACCCACTCGACTTATATTTTACATGTACGTTTTGAAATAATATGCTCCTTTAATGTATAATGTATTATGTTTTCCAGTTAATACGTATAATATCTACACGTGAACATAAACATAATATATAGACTATACGGTATTAATATTGAGTGGTCATACTGGGTATATACCTATATATAACGTTAAATATTAATTTATATTATGTATGATTAAAGGACCCAAATTAGATGGAGTAATTTGTGATGGCGATTCCCGAGAAAAGTCTGCATCCACGGTGGTAAACTGCACGAAGATTGATCAAGGTATGTCTTGCAATAATCTGCATTGATGGGTAACCAACGAGCCACAAGGTTGGTTGTTTTGTGTGTAGAATATTTGCTAATGTATTGCCGATTTATTTAGAAATCGCATTCACAAAAATGTATGTAATATTTTCTTTATTTAATATGTCCTCAAACCATACCTGTTTGTCGTATTTGAACGTCTGTTCACTAATTGATGTAGTCCTCAGACTATTGTTGTTATGCAACAAAGTATTGTAGGGAAAGGTTCATTTGAGCTACTACAAACATTGTCTAGAAACACATGGGATATACCATTTTACGTTTAATAATTAAAAAAACTCTATTAGCCGGAAACATGTTATTGGATGCGCTCGTACGGTGGTCTTAAATTTAGAAATATCCCTTTAAGTGATCTGACATACCCGCTTCTATGTTCCAACAAGATAAAAAAAAATTTGACATAAATGTGTCCTCGATTTGTATTACTTCACGTTTCCATATCTATTTTATTAAACTAGCACTGGTATCTAATGTGTAATATGGGTTTTGGGTGGAAGTTGTGTCTGCAAATCTTAGTTCACAAACTCGGTTCTTAGCCATCCACCGCAACAAAAACCAATGTATTCATATTCCATCTAACATAATGATAATCATCAACGTCTAAAATACATTCAGTCGTTTTCTATTCATTAGCAAGTAGTAGGCCTATAACATTTTGTCTTGCAGGAGAAATAACATATTTCAGAATCGGTTGCACGCCACAGGAGATAGTAGACAAGCACCTAGCAGACGCCAAGACAGAACTGTACAATGCCGAGAATGCACCACCATGTCCACTGTTTCAGTCTCATCATGCGTCGTCCCTGCGAGAGGTTGCGCAAATCCTTGACAATGGTGGAGTCATAGGCACTCCCACAGACACCGTGTATGCGATCGGTGCGTCCTGCAAACACCCAGAGTCCATCAAGAAACTCTACACCGTAAAGGAACGTCCATCAGAAAAGCCCATATGTCTTTGCTTGTCAAACCTGGATCAACTGAGAAGTGCAAATCCAGATTTTAGTCCTCTTCTGTGGGCCTTCATGAAGAGATGTTATCCAGGCGGGATCAGTTGCGTCGTCCCCAAGGGACCCTGGATGTACAGACTCGGAGTGGGTGATGCGTACGACATAATAGGAACGAAGAACAGCATCTGTATCCGTGTCCCTGATAGTTCTGTACTGGCATACCTTGTGTCAGTATCCGGTCCAATTGCCATCACTTCTGGAAACCCAAGTGGAGGAGCTGACAGTATCCACCACGATATGGTGATCGATTCTCTTGGTACGTGTTTTGTAAGGACATCACAACAAGGCAAAAGGGAAGTGCCTAATGAAACATTTAAAGTTATCATACATTATTTTAACATCTTAAGAAGTATTAAATCAATGCCATAACTTACATGTGCATGTATAATTATGGTTGTGTTTGGTAGATATTTGGATAAGTAAATGATGTAATGCTTTGCAATGAAAAATATATGAACAATAAGAGTTTATTAGTATTTTGTATTTAATATCAATCTAAATACACGTTTTGTAGGTCACAAACTGGATGGAATGATCTGTGACGGGGACTCAAACGAAGCGTCGGCATCAACTGTGGTTAATTGCACGAAGATTGACGAAGGTAGTATTACAATATTATATCTTCTTGTATCATGTTATGCACCACATATCTACCCATTCACACATCATACCTATTGTTGATTGGTTGATGCTACAATGACAACTCAAACACGTGATTTGCAGCCTATGCATTCTTGTATTACAATTATTTTGCGAGCCACACTTGTCCAAGCTATGTAATTGCTAAGTTTTAGTCAAACATTTACATTTGATTGTGCAATAATGCACAAGATACATGATGGCCATAATGATTTTAATAATTGTGAAATATATGAGAAGCTAAGCATATAAGCATACTAATACTATGCTAGAAGTATGTCGCAAGTATTAAACAGTCGTTTTCGGATATTCCAGTGGTCAAAACGTTGACAACTCCAGACTTTTAATAATTTTGTCACTGTATCTCGAATTTAAATCTCACACTTTAATATGTTGCAAAATGTGTTTGTTAATAATATATTATTCTGCTTATTTTCGGACTGCTAGGGCTAATCACCTATTTTCGGGTTGGCTGCACACCTCAGGCTATCGTCGACAAACACTTCGTGGACGCCAAGACTGACGTCGACATGGCGAGAAACGCAATTGGAAACAGCATCGATGCATTGCAAATAACGCAATTGAAATCAGGAGCGTGATATTGAACACAGTAACATCTTCATAACACTCCGTGTCTAAACATATATACTTGAACGGCTTCATCGTATGTTGTTGGGAAGTCCACATTCCTCGACTGTATTGTATTTTGTGTTCACAATTTGATGACGATTTGTTATCAAGAACGAATGTGTCCTTGACTGTTTAGTTTGTCCTGCCTTTGTTTTTGTTTTTAGCTTTAATGCATGTTGTTAAGAAATGGCAGCGTTACAAGGATAAATGTATTATTCGTTGTAATAATTATTTATTTTATGTTTTTGTGTGTGTCTCATAATTCATTTCATATTGTATATAAATCATTGAATGTATTAAATAATGTAATTGGTGTCTATTATAATGAATTAAACTTTGATCTATTGCTTGATGTTCGTGTTGGCTTAATTCTGTCGTATTTGTACAATATCTCTTATAATGTATTTTAATGAGTTATTATGCTTGTTGGTTGCATTTACTTCGTTGTGGGGGGAAATGCTAACTAGTTGCAAGGTGCATTAAACAATTATAGAATAAGTCATGGTTTTCAAACAACCTATTCTTCAGCATTCAATCCGCCATTCGGGTTAATGCTTAGTCACAAAATGAGCTGACACATTTTAGGATTTGCCGCATATCCTCACAGCGTAGTGGCAAAACCAACTCTGGCTTCGCTGAACCACATACATGTACATGTAGATATAACTATAGGACAGTCCTAAAGAATGTGTTCTCGGTGTGATCTGTCTGGATGCAGATGCACAGTACACTATTGGCGACATTGATCCTCTTTAACTTCTTGTTCTCATGCGATAGGTAACAGTAGCCCGCATTTGAGTGATTCATGTGTTGGATGTTTAGCTGCCTTAGCATTTGCACCAAGGACTCTTAAACTTAAAGTGATGTTTAATGAGAGAGTTCATGCTTCACGAAATGAGAATTAGACGTCTCATTGGTCTTTAGCTAAATTGTCAGATTTCCCATCGCCTATTTCCCGCATTGTGCTTGGAACCCCTGCAAGATGGTCTTTTTCTGACATGATCGACTCTGTGGCATTCTTGTGTGGTCCAGTGCTGATGTGATTGCTTTTACTTCATCAGGAAATGTCTGTATAATTATTTTCCACAGAGGCATGATATGAAGGTTGTTTCTTGGTCTGGGTATGGGATGAAGATTCCACTACATCCATGATTTATGGTAATCAAAGCAGATCCATCTGTGTGTACATGTGTTCACTCCTATCATTGGCTGTGTACAGGGTCTAGTTGATATAGTCCCGTGCTTGCTTGGTTTTTCAAGAATATCTTCTGGAATCAACTGTATAATTAGAATGTTTTCTTATTTTCTCAAGATTGCATCGCTGGTTGATGATAAATTTGCTTCATACCAAAAGCAAATGCTTGTTGTAAAATGCAAAAGATGATCGCATTATCAATACCAGTATGTGGAAAATGACTAGGGAAGTGTAAGTTGTTTTAGTGTTGATAAAAAGAGTCCATCGTCAAAACATTAATAGTAATAATACAAGGTATTAGGCACACATTCAACGGAGACACCGGGGATGTGCGATCCCAAGCGACAGCTTCACCTATAATACTTCTGTAAGATAATAATTATATTAAATCAATATTGCCAGCTGCATTTGGCATAACACATTCACTGACCAATGAGTAGCTTAATCCTCGAAACACCCGATTTGATTTGAAAATTACCTGTCCAAACTTTTTACCGAATCTCAGCGCATCTCTAGCGGTGAATATGTGTGGAATTCCGTCTCTTTCTTTATTTCCAAACAAGGTAGCTTGCTTGCTCAGAGTGAGATTTAGAACTCTGCATGTACTATCCACGTCTGTAAAACAATGATCCAACCACGTGAGATAAACGCAAATAGCTTCAACCTTTCTACTCATTTACACAATTAATCACTAACAGATAAAGTGTTTTTGTTTAACGAACACCACTGGCATACATTAAATTAACGGTTATAACGACACTTCGTCACAGAGAAAACCCGTTGCCGGCACACATGCTACTCTTACCGACTCTTACAGCATAACAGCAAGGAATCTTTTATGTGCCTTTCCCCACACCACGGCATTTGATGGACCAGTCGTGAATTACTGGTTGAAACGGGATATAATCTAAAGGATCCTTTGAGTCCTATCTATTTGAATTAATTACTTGTAAAAACATGTAAGAGGTTGTTAGTGTATAGAGCCTGAACTTTATTCTAAATATGCTGATTTTCAAAACTATTCGTTGAGTAGACGATTCAAATTTATCCCATCTTAATTAACTGATTTCCTCAGTTCGTTAGTTGAGGCGCCGTCCGCAATCCACGTCCACTATGTTTACTTGCAACTGTTACTTGGAATGAAGCATACTATAATTATATATGTTACTTAAGACAGAATTGAAAGGTGTGAAACTGTGAACTTTAATGTCTTACCATTTATATCAAATATTTCATCAGTAGCGTAGTCGTAAATATTTCTGTATCCAACGCCATTTTTAAAGAACGTGACGAGACCTCGGTTTCCAGAGAAGTCGAGGTATTCTTCCATGTCCGTTGTTACGCCAGCCACGACGTCGTTCACCTCGATATCGGTTTGATACGAGTCTAACAAATTTGGAAACCCATCTGGAAAATTAATAACACAGTTTAAAGCCACTGGTTTGTGTTTAGCACTGATGTCATGCACAGTGGGGGAATGGCTCAGGCTATGACCGTATTTTAGGAATACATAGTGTCATTACTGTTTATCTACACGGATTTCTCTCGGTCGGAGATAAGTTTTGATTATTTTGATATTGATGTTCTGATTGTTGGTCTTGTGTGAATGCGTTTTGTAGTATCCGTCTGAAGCGGGCCACCCATGTGCGTGTAAATGCGTGAACGTGATGCGTGTCCGTAAAAAAAGATCGTACGCAAAAGATGTGTCATGCATAACTTGCACATAGATGTACCCTTTATCTTTTGTACAGGATATATAATATTTACAGATAAGCATAGGTTTTTGACACGCACTACACTGATGCATTACGTTCACCTTTAATCTCAAACCAGTGGCTTCAAATGAGTAACTACAGTACTGCCCTGCGTTCAATAGCGCGGGCGTTCTGCTTCTGAGGCAAAACGTTTTGACACCGATATTTGCATCTACATTAAATGAATTTGATGTGATAGTACATGATTGGTACGAGTCATATAGTTCCAGAGCGCTCATGCTATTGAATGTAAGGCAGGTACAGGATTTTTCGTGGTATCCGACCCTAAAAATTTTAAGCATCAATAAAATTTATACTCACAAATGTCTCCTGCAGATATGAATTCATTTCTTTTGACATTCGTTTATTTTTATAATAATTATTTTAATTTGCATTCAGTGAACTCAGGAGATGGAATCGACTACAGCCAGCAGAAAAGAGAAAATGTCGGGGACTTGATTCAGGAGACTTTGGAAGCGTTTGAAAGACATGGAGGAGAAGATGCATTCATCAACATCAAATACATGGTTCCAACATATGAATCCTGCATGCTTAACTGATTTCTATGAATTCTTGTATAGACTTGTGAATGAGTTGCAGCATCTCTCAATCAGTTGCTCTAAGCCGTTTTTCTGTGATGCATACAGCCAAATGTGAAAATATGTTGTTGTACTCTAATTCTATAGCATATCTATGTCATTTTAAAAGTTGTATATTTATAGTGATATTTATGTATAGTAAAAGATTCCATTTCATTTGCAAATACGTTTTTTAAAAACATCTTTCCTGACAATTTTTAACTGTTTTAAAAAGTCTTTTTTTTAAAACTGGTTTCGACAACAGATGTCAATTAAAGCAATCTTTGAGATAAAATTTAACCCTGGTCTGGTTTGCTACCTTTGGTCAATAACACTTGCTCTCGACAGAACTGTATAACTGGGAATTTATGGGAAGAAAACCAGATCATCTGTATTTTGTTCATTAATTGACATACTACATGTGAGTCAAATTTTAAATGAGAATAATCTAAGACAGACATAAGTTATATTTGTGTTTACCTCACTTTACATGAATTATATATACTGTATTTACTTGATTTTTATTTATTATTTTTTTGCTTCATGATCAAATACATTAATAATTAAAATTATTTCCTTCTATCGTTACTATATTTGGCAATAGAAGTGTGTAAAATGGTTGACTGTGATATGTAATTAGTTATGTGTAGTGTTTAAATATACATGTCTTGTACATTTACATATCATCACAGTATTATTTGTGCGTATTACAATATTCCCTTCGTTTTGTTTCCTCACAACCACACTAAAAATCATTCCGTCCCTACCATAATATACACTTCCATTTTTGTAAATACCTCAATGCAGCAATTTATACATTTTCTTTATTTCATTACTCCAGTAAATTACTAAGTATTATTACATTTTTTGTAAAAGGTTAATCTTTTTTACTTGTAAATAAACTTGTTAAAACGTCAACATGTGTTTGTTACCACTTGTATTAAATAATATCATTTTAAAAGAAGAATTCCTTCATTTTATTGTATAGAATATAAATAATATATTTTAGGATAATATATTAAATAAAAGTTTTAGTGCTTTTTTGGTGTGAATGATTAATTGTACAAAAATCACTAAGTTAGATTATTAAAAACAAACACTAAATATTGGTTTATTGTCACATAATAATATGTATATTTAAATAAATTATTCAATTCCATTTCTGTTTTCCTTTTGTTTGTCGTCAAGATGTTGAACATGTAATTGGTGTTTTTCTATACGTCATGCTGGTCTGTGCATTTGATTTCCAGGACTTGTATGTCAATATATTCATAATGTTTTATAGATTTAAGATCAATTTTAAGATCAATTTCATGCTCAAATCGTCTATAGATAGTTTTGTGCAACATAGACAAACTTGATGCATGTAGCAAATATCTATTATTTTTCTATTATTTTAAAATTATTATTTACCAGTAATCGTCTAGAAATTATTTCGATGTTTAACTTTATTCCATATTGTCGAAATGGACAAATGTAGTAAGGTGGCAAACTGTGGGGTTGGGTGGGGTAGATGGTTAAACTTGTGTAATTTAAAAAATCGTTATAGAAATATGTTCCCCCAAAATCTGATGGGAGGGATATGTCGGTCTTGCCCCCTTCTTATTTCTACTCTGATGGAAAAATACACCCAACTACATTGTGAAAAACACACAGTGAATGACTTAAGAACAAAAAGTAAGGTTTGTTTTATTTAACGACGCCACTAGAAACACATTGATTATAAATCAGCTGTTATTGGACGTCAGACGCATGGTTA
>JAULBR010030018.1:0-15359 GCA_032355825.1 Melanodrymia aurantiaca
ATACTTGTGGTGCAAAAATCAGGAAAATCTGAGATGGTGGGTTACATGGCCTTGATGATCTGACGTGGAATGACCCTATACATAATATTGCCAGCCATCTGACAATAAATTATAATTATACAAGTAAGTGTAGACTAGTCAAATATATGTTTACTTTGTAAGCCACCTCAAATGTACTTATAGAAAGATACATGTTACATATTCTAATTTGTTGTCTTTTTTATCCATGTTAATAATTTAAACACTGTGTCTAACATTTATGCAGTATGTACGTGTATAATGTAGGTCTGTGCATAGCAAGTGTTACCTAATTGTTGCACAGGTTTTATGTTATTTAATATCTTATTTATTGTAGACATAATATATTGTATTGTCATTATATTTCATGTGTACTTATAAGTTATAATATTCATATTTGCCATGTTTTAACACCCACTAACAGGTCTTTTTTTGTGCTGGGGTCTTCTTAAACATTCATTAATTGATTGATTCATTTGTAAGTGACATGTATATATGGAAATGGGTTTGTAGTGGTGTCCATCCATTTTCCTTCAGTAAATTCCCCCTTGTTCTTCCTCTTCTATATACATACATGCCTGATATAAACATCGAGACAAAGGAATCAAATTTATCAAACCCGACAAAAAAATAATTTAGATTACAAGTACTTAACATGGCATGTAAAGTAAACAAACACTAACAAATTGTTTATTATGGAAAGTAAAGTAGAGGAAAAATACCCTATTACTGCTGGTATGATCTTTGCAAGGCCATCAAAAAGAGTTCACCATGTTGACATTGAGGTTAACAGTGACCAGTTGTGGCCAAAGTAAATGGTTTTAGCCTATACAGTGTCACGTCTGTATTTACACATCTGCATGACCATGCTGTGCTTATCAGAAGAACATAGATCATCTGGGAGTACTGGCAGATAAGTGCATCAAACAAGGCAACACAATGAAGGTTTACTTGTTTACTAGCCGCACACACACACCCAGCTAACAATGTGCATTTGCTACAAGTGTCAATTACCCAGAATAAACCACTTTGGCTTCTGATCTTTGCTTCAGATGTTTGGTAAATAATTGCCACTTCTTTGTCTGCATTCTCCTTTATTATCATTCACCAACCTAATTTTCAACTTTCTTTCTTCAACATGCAACCACTTCATCACTCATAGTATTGCATTTTATAAAGGTCATACTAGTATTAGTTCTTTGGCTTCTACTGCTTGGCAATATCAGTTTTACACAAGAGCAAAATCAAGGCGATGCTGTTGCATTATTTCCCATTCCAACCAGTTATCCATGACTGGTCTATCAAAGGCCATGGTGTGTGTTACCCTGTCTGTGGGAAAGAGCACATAAAATATCCCTTGCTGTTATTTGAAGAAGAGTAATGTACAATGTAGCGGCAGCAGGCTACATTGACCAAATAACAGCTAGGTTCGTTCTGTATACTTTCCCACATGGCAAACCAGTCAAGGATTTTCTGCGACTTCATGCAGTTACAACTGTGCATGAGACTCAATGGGTAGGTATACTAGGTAGCACTTACACTGACCATTTATAGAAATAAATTTGGTAGTGTACGAAGTGAAGTGATTTCTAATGCAGGAACGAGGATATATATGCAAATTCCCATCCCAACTATATGACATCAATAACTTTAAATAACAGTTGACCATTACGCTTTGTTGTATGACAAAGCCCTTACCATGAATCCATATTTCCATACAACAAATCCATAGATCCGTGCATCGCCCATGCTGGCACACCATTGATTAATGCATGGTCTCGATTGTACCCCCAAAAACTGCTCTATTAACTGAACAAAGAGAACCGAGTATTATACGGGCTTAGCCCAAATTCAGACACAAAAGGTATTAATTATGCCATTAACAATATCTTTGCAAGACTTCAAATATTTATATTTTACAAAAATCTTCTTTATAATCGTCGTCCATTTACCAGCTGTAAATGATCAGTTCACGGTGGACTAGCCACACAAAATGTGGCCTATTCACACCAATAAGGACTATTCACACCACTGTGGACAACCCACATCACAGTGAACTACCCACAACATTGCGGACTATCCACAACGCTGTGGACTACATCCACACCACAGTGAAGTACCCATTATACCACTATGGACTAATGACACTGCTGGGGACTACACACACTACTATGGACTACCCACACTGCTGTGGACTACCCATACTGCTGTGGACTACACACACTACTATGGACGACAAACACTGCAGAGCCAATTAACCACTCACCACAACCTATGCCATGTGACTCGTGCTTCATCTAAAAATTCTATGAGAACGATAATGTTTTTTCCTGGAGATCATAAAATTGCCATTTACACATTTCTCTCAAGTACCACTGCTTGCTGCTCTTCAGCACTAAGATACAATGCACTACTTTATCCTGAACCGTACCTTAGATCCAAGGACAGACTCTTCCAAAATATTACCACTTTATTATGCTTTTATTAAAGGCACAATGCCTAGTTTTATGATATATCACTGTGATTGTACATACGATGCTATTTGTAAAATATTTCTGGCTCATAGAACATTTTTTATTATAAAAATTAACGTTTACATACAATGTGTGTTTGCCTCAGCAAGATTGAAATTTATATCTCAATTATTTATAGGTGAAGATCAGAGAACATAAACACCATGTGACAAACACGAGTACAAGAACTAACCATAGAAGCCATTGCATATAACTTATGCGATCCATGATGTCCGTAAAGAATTGCTGTTGTCATACGTGTACATTTGTATACTCACTGGTGATATATCGATGAAATAATCTCTCTCACTTCACTGTAAACATACATTGTTGGATTGCACTGTTAATATATTTCCATATACAAGCTATTCAAAGTCTATTAATGATGACATACGCGACCATTTAAGACTAGAAGATTTAACTTGAACAAAATTGATTTCTTCATTTAATCTGAAAAAGCGTAACATTGTAGATAATGGAGGAATGATGATGGAGCCAATAGTTCAAAGCCTTATGAACAGAAATTGTATTAGTTTGAAATATACAATATACTTTTAAAACTGGGTCTACATGCCTATATAGTCACATTCAAACTGATTCGTTTTGCCTGGGCCCGACATGGGTCTGTTTGACCTGGAACAAATTTAGTGATATATTTTTACCTTAAAGTACCAAAATTTGTTCGGGTAATCGAAACAACTGTAAACTTTATATTGTTTAGACCAATGTTTTAGATCCAATGTTTTAGTGGACCAATTTGGCCTGGGCTAAAAAATGTAGTGTGAACACAATTAATATGTTGCATGTAGATAGGCATCACAAAAACCAGTATTTTACTTATTATTTAGTTGATTATCATATTAGACAAAATAAATTAGATATGAGGTAGGAGGTAACTACATGTAGATATAATATGTGGGGAGAATTATTGTTTTGATTTAGGTATATAATTTATACATATAATTATTTGTTACGTAGATGTATTTAAAACATTTTAATTTTAGATGGGTTATGTTCAATGTAAATACTTATACAACTAACAGTAAAAGTAAAGTTTGTTTTATTTAACGACAAAAAAACTAACAAAGTAAAACAGGTAATTTAACTAATGCATGACATTTATATTATATCTCGATGATAATGACCTTTAATATGCTTATCCATGAAGGTTGAAATATGTATCTAAAGCTTAACATAAGATTTGACTAAGTAAAACAAATGGGATTAGTTGGTTGACATGATACACACAGACAGAGATAACTATAGAGGTATGTATTATGATATTATAGCCAAGTTGCATAATGCCTGTCTCTATAATCTTGTGGTCATGATAAGTGGCGGTGGGTCAGTTGAAGCCAATCGAGGTCTGTCCGTCCATGCACAGCTTCAAGATAGGAGGGAGAATACGAAGGACAAATGGAGGCAATCTGCCTGCACGTGTCACTGAATGAGTAGATTAGTATTATACATCCCGAGTTTCATCAATACATTCTCATCACAGGTGCATTCTCATCCACGTTCTCATCCACCGGGCCAGTTAACATGGCCAGTTAACACGGCCACACACCACAGCACTGCCACACACTGCAGCACTAACCAATGTATAGTGAATGAAAAATATCATATTGCTGGCCATGAATTGATATTGCACACACTCCATGCTCGCTTGGTGAAGATGGAAAATTTCTTTACTTTTATTGGAAAAGTTTCACTCGAGTAGTACCAGGAGTTTCTAGAGACAATTTGTACATTAATGATTTATTAAGTGTTGGCATGTGACAATAAATGCCTCATCTAAAAAGACACCATGCCTCAATAAATACCTCACTTAAATACACATTGCCTCAATAAATGCCTTACCTTAGTAAATAATTTGTCTCAATAAACACTGCCTAAATACATGCCTTAACTTTACAATTCGCCTGAATAAATGCTGTACCTCAATAAATGCCTCAATTTAATTAGCTTGCATCAATAACCATTTCTCCTCAATAAACATGTACCACACCTCAATAAACATCTCACCTCAATAAACACCTCACCTCAGTAAACACCTCATCTCAGAAAACACTGCATCTCAATAAACACCTCACCTCAATAAACATGTACCGTACCTCAATAAACACCTCACCTCTGAAACACCTCACTTAATAATAACACCTCATCTCTATAAATACCTCACCTCAGTTAAAACAACTCATATCAATATATGTCTCACCCAATCATTAAACATCTCACCTTAATAAACAACTCACTTAAAAGAACATCTCCCCTCAATTAAAATACCTCACTTTAATGTGGAATACAGTTCTTAATGGAACAATCGCACGCACGCACACATGCACGCATGCACGCACAGTCATACATCACACTCCAGTGTACACCAAACAAAGCTATGAAGATAATAATTCATACTACATAGTATTTAAAACAATTTGCAACTTTAATTCATTCTAGACTTTCAACAACTGCATTCATCAGCAACTCTATCACACCTGTGCTGTGACTAATTTAGAAGCGGTCACTTTTTAATTAATATAAATGTTGAATATATAATGAATGTGACATTATTTTCTATTGTTTTCATCCCAATACTGTAAGTATCTATGATTCCCTCCTCTCTATTAACACGGTCACCTACATATACTAGTATGGCCCTATGGGCATGCACCCTCACTCAACAGCCAACTGACGACCATTGATAGACAATAGAATGTTAAAAAACTCAAAATGATTCAGATTTTTTGAACCAGTTTAAACTGTTAAAACAAAATCTATTTATTAACTAATGAGTTGATGTTTTTTGTCTACATATCATCAAAAAGTGTCAAACTTGTAACATGTAGGCCTAGTACAACACATTTATTACATGTAAGCTCACATGGTTAAAACTGATTGCACAAGGTGATAATTTTATCTTATTCACTTTAACCATGGTATTCATCTTATTTCACTATTGACTCATGTTGTGTTGTATGCTTGTCAGAACTATGTTAATTTGTACCAATGGCTTAGGGCGACTGAACAAGCCACCTGCTGTTTTCGCCAACAAATCATCCATTAATAGACTTGAAATAGGAGGTGTGCGGCACATTCTAATCATGCATAATAAACTACAAACCACCGGTCTACTTGTACACACACAAGTGAAGAAGTCTCCGTTGCATAAAAAAAAAATGCTTATAAGCAATTCAGTTTTAGAGAATAGAAATTTCTTTACATAATTATACATGTACTATAGCTTGTACACATTTAAAAAAATTGTTCACACCTGTGCATTCAGTATGACTTTTCTTTATGTAACAGATTAGTCTATTTAAAGCTATATGTCTACCTGTATATGTAAATTAAACTTATGGTTATTCATTATTATGTGACACATTCCTGAATTGAAACCATATATACATGTATATACTGGATCACTTTAAAAATGCATGTTGAGCTATTCTGTGGAACCATACAGTGACACACACAAGTATGTTTAGTATACACATGCACAAAACTCAACATTATGTATCCCCCGTGTACACACACTGGGCGAGACCACCCCTCCATCTACATCTATATATAGACGTATGCCTATACAACAGATAACATTGAGCCCATGAGCTTATTGTACATGTATAAATTGTATATTCACTATACATTGTATTTAATATACTCAGTAAACTTTACATTCAATATTTCTCCATGTTATATATCAAAAGTTTAAACGTTACACCAGAATTGAATGAAGAAAATCTGAGACACTAAAATAATATTAAACAAAATTTGCTACAAACAACCTATGTGTACATGTTGATTGACATGATATCAGTTGGGCTATAATACGTTCAAAATATCATTATGGAATTTTGTTTTCCATGTTCCACCTCCTTCCCTCAGTGCATACATTCATGTACTATAATTATGATTGGCCCCTATCAAAGATTTTATGTTTTCTTTAATAAACATGTTAAAATAATTTGCATTTCATATCTAACAATGAATTAATCAAATATTGTGTCTAAATTGCAGTCAGAAAAGTGTCTTGGTTCATGTCCATGTATGCAAGATTATTTTAGTTCTACCCGGTTTTCGAGTCCCAATAGCGGCTATGACCGCCACTCGACTGGGTACATGCATTGTGTCTTGTATGCATCGACAGAATCAAGTGTTGGATGGTGGCTTGAGGTGTGCTGCCATTCCTGGATGAGGGATTTCTCCAGATTATATTAACTGATGGAGGGATGGGGTTTCTTGTGTAAACACGACATGGAGTTCATCTCAAAGATGCTCAATACGAGTAAGATGGAGAGAAAGGGAAGGCCAGTCCATGTTGTTGATGTTACTAGCCTATAACAACTCCATACTCAGCCTATGTCTGTATGGTCCAAGATGAAATTACTACTTTCATTGTGGATTGCAAATGGACATCTAGGTTTGTTTTCAGTCAGAAATTGCAAACTTTTCAGTTAGACAAGTGATCTATGATAATATCTTCAGTGCTACAGTTATGTGATATCAATTACATTGTAATTAAAGTACATATTCTGTAAACATAATAATAACAGCCAGTTTAAAATTTATCGAAAGCTAAATCAGTGACATATGATTGTGACATAAATATTTAGTACGGTTGGGTTATCAATGTTGCATATCTTGCTTGGTTAATGGTATCAAAACAAACAGACATTATCTGGTGAACACCATTATGAATGTTTGTCAGACGTTTTTAGTACGATGGTAAACTAGATTTCTCAGACTGGTATGCTGACTGTTCAGTGTGGTTTGGTGATATAAATAGCAGCGACGGCATATGAAAAAACAGTCAGATTTGAAGCTGTCCATTTAGAAACGACTGGACATAAATTGATTGCTATCATATTTGGACTAAGTGAGAAATAGTAGAGAATGACCATGTCATGGAGTAAGGTACAATGCATTGATGTTAATCAACAGTGATCGTGGGTGTGGTAAACAAGTTAATAAAATGTGTTGCAGATAGTTGATTGAAGTATCAAATGCATACTATTAATGAATGAATGAAAATGTAGACAATAAATACACTTAGACTGCTCTTATTCTACTAGTAACAAGGGATCTTTTATATATACTTTCTCTCAAACAGGATAGCACATAACACAACCTTTAATGTACTGGTTGGTACTGTAGAGGATCTATCCTTCAGGTGGTTACACTTCTACTGAAATGGGTTCCACTTCAAAATCTGCATTTCCCAACCTTCAATCAACAGCAGCATATTGACAGGTAATACACGTACTTGAATAATACTAACCTGCATTTTTTCAAAGTCGAGACAGGGCCTATGCATCACAGCTGTAGCTTCCATATCACTCATACTCTCTGAGGTAGATGGTTGTCTGTGCCGCTTCCGCGATGAGGAAATGACGCTGGTGAGAATAAAGTTGGTAGAAGGAGACGCAACACTGACAAGTTTGTGAACACTATTTGGTGGGGAAGATCTGAACAGCACTGGCTGAGGATTAAACAGTTCTCGCACTTCATCATCAGATGATCCTGCGCTATCACAGACAGTTCGCCCGTTCGTCTTGCTCGAGCTCGTTTCACTGCTCGTGGTGTCACCATCATTGATTTCAGCCAGCTCCTCCTCGGAACTGTGCTGCTCGCAGTCCCAGGTGTGGCCGTGAGAAGTCTCCGATGTGTACGTACATGATGTCAGACTGGTGGCCGTCATCTCGTGGGTCTTGAGGCACTCCATGTCGTCCAGGGACGGGTGGTTCACTGGAGACGCCGACCCATAGCTGGAGCCGTCATGGCGATGTTGGTCATCATCGAGATCTGAAAAGATACAAATTGTCAATAAAATCAGTCTCATTGCAGTAGAAGACAGCTTTATATGATCTGTAATGTGCAGCAGGCTGGTTAGTCATTGTGGTTGGACCAATAAGAACCTCCAAACACAAGTGCTAAGTTGGCAACTGTAAATGAAGTTCTTTTTATATTTTACTCACATCATATTCATATTTTCCATTTTGACACCAACTGATAAAAATTTCAACTGCATTAAATCATGACTACATATTTGTTCCAACCAGTGATCTATGACGGGTATAACAAAAGCTGTGATGTGTTTGTCGGTAAGTGCACATAAAAGGCACATTTCTGCTAATTGGTAAGAGAAGCCTATGGCAACAGCAGGTTTCCTCTGAAACCATGTAACATGTGTATGACATCCATTAGCCAATGATTATTAATCAGTGGCAATGTTAATCAATGTGCTCCAGTGGTGTCATTAAAAGAACTGACTTTATCTTTTTTACATATTCAGTACATAAACATTTTTTACACAGTTATATAGCTAATATGTTTTTTTATTCTCTGAATTACTAAATGTTTACAAGCACGGTAAAACATGTTCTCTTCTGTACACAACTAGTATACAGACCAGTATACAGCGACCACATGTCTCAAGATGCCACTTCTTTGAATCTCCTTTAGTGTGTCAACTTAATACAGACAAATATTACTGTTCCATCAAAAATATTACCCTTAAGTAAATTTTATGAAACCATGAAAAGTGATTTATTGACCACAAGGGATAGACATAAACTGCAAAGTGCAAGTCACCTGAATGTTGGTCATAATTAGAGAAAGCATCTTACTGGGTCAGTGAAAGCTGATGAGTTATCCGGTAATGTGGGATGAGCTCTCATGACTTCCTGTCTGGCTGACAGAAATACTACTTTGATTGGAATTAGATTCCATACTTGCACTCCAGTGATCTCCAATACCAAGCAATTAATTTGAGCAAAAACTACTATAGTTACATTTAACATCTCAGAAAAAACTGTAACTATATTTTTTCACATCTGATTTTATGTTATAATGAAAAAGAGTCATAAGCCTTGAAATCAATGGGATTTATTTGAGCTAATACTTGCTATGGTATTATCAATTTGAAACTAGAGATATGATAATTAAATTTAGTGTGTTTGTTTTATAAATGTGATTTTGAAACACTACTATTGCATGTATGTACGGCTTTACAAGAACAAAAAAGAAAATGATGACAGTAAAGCAGGATATTAGTTTGTGTGCAAGGTTTCTAATCTCAATAAAGAACAAAGTCTGTTTTGAAGGTAAAAGGCTATGAGCTATTGTTACAGCTTTGATGAATAGCTGAAATAGATTAAAAAGAGTTCAACTGGACTAGAACTATTATTAGAACACAACATACACGTAGTAGCTCTCCTGCAATGGCTTCAATACACGCAACAAAAATAAAAGGACAACAAAAAACAACCATGCACCAACAAGATGCTGATTTAAACATTGTTATTCTCTTCGTTATACAAGATGAAGATGCTGAATATTGAGAGAAAGCAATAGGTGAGAAAGGTCACAAAATCGATTTCTTCGGTAAACGAAAAACCAATGGCTTATATCCCCACCCAACCCTCAGTGTATCAGACATGTTTATTACATTCTGTTATCATGACTGCAAGATAAAGTGCATCTATTGGAAAAGAAGTATGTGTCATCTGTAGACAATGTGTCAAAATGATCATGTTTTATATGGATCCATTAGCCGATGATTAATTTATCAATGTTTGCCCTCAAGACGTATCATTGTACAAACATGTCTTACTTCAGCTATTTTTAGAAAACTTACACTACATGCCATACAATTTCTTTTATACACCTGGCTAAGTCAGAAGCACATGGTTTAATTGGGAAAAAACCGAAAGTAACTGGTTCAGACATGCAAACTTAAGATGCATCGAACTTGCAATCTTACTTGTATATTATATACATAAATAAAATATTATATTTGCCAACAAAACCGAATTTAGTGCAATTACATTAAAAAAGTTCTTGATGTAAATTGAGCCTCGGCCTCATGATATAATTTGGAGAAAAAAAACCCCGCATCATCAGTGACCCTGCATTCTGGTCGTCCTCAGGTGATGCCAGGATATCTTAAAGAAGCAAATGTCAACTAATTTACAACAGGTAAGCCATGTTACTGCCGGTCTTGACCTCTGGACACCCGGACTAAGCAAACCATCAGTTTGCATATCCTGGCCAAACAGATCAACTACTTACTTTGAGTGTTTACCACCAATGGCAAACACAAATGGTGACAAAGACATTTCCGCAGGTACACCACGTGGTGTGGCCAGTATTGGTATGTAGGTGTGACAAAACTCCACACAAAAAGGAAGAAACTAAATGAACAAATGTTTACTGTGGTTTAAGATCAAAGAAAGCACAATTAGTTCTTCAAGGTTTCAATCTGGCCACATTCCAGGTGTGAAATAAAGGAGATAAGGAGTAATACATACACTGAGTCTTAATGGTTCCACTAAAAGAACTTTCTCTAATTAAAGTGGAAAGTAGAACTGTTTTCAAGTACATGTCTAAGGTGTCAATAAAGTTCATCCTTTGAGGTCATCTTGTCAGAGTTGCTTCCACTTGGAATCAAAGCAGTATTCTTTCCAAAATTCATCAATATTAAATGTTTTCCAGACCAAGTTAATGAAGAAGCAGTATCATTGTGTATAAAAATTCAACCTAGACTAGAGCTTCCCATCCATCCTCATCCATCCATCCATCCATCCATCCATCCATCCATCCATCCATCCATCCATTTATTCATCCATATACATATGGGTGTATAGGTAGAATACATTCTATCAGATCATTGTCATAACATTGCTTTGACTGTCTTGTAGCAGTACAGAAATAGTTTTTGATATTATTTTCATTTGGTCGGTAGACTTAATTTGCATACAAATCATAATGCAAGAAGAGCAAATGAATACTTTCTAAGTTAATAAATGACAATGGATCAATTGAGTAACGATCTTGTTTTTGCAGTTCCTATGAATGTGCTTTATAGGAGAGATGCACTGTATGGGGATGTCTACGAAAACAGCATAGTTTATGCATTCATGCAAACAATGAGTCACTCCTAGCCTCACACTTTATTTATGACATAGCACCATCGGTTCCCTGCAGGCAAACTAAAATTATGGGTTAAATGTAATCTTTGCGGTCAAGACACAGGGGATAAATAAAAGAGACAACAAAGCTTGGATCAATGTCCAATATAAATAGAAAGCGATCAGCAATAAATTTGCTTATCTTGTATAGCCGGATTAAAAAACAACCATGTGTTAACTTAACAGTTATCTCCTAATGTTCTACACACATCGGTTTCAAAGGACAATGGGAAAAACAAAGTAATATTTGTATGCATTATTGCATCTGTCAAAGAGCAGAACATGATTAAGTTAGGAAATGGTAGTTGTGAATTCAGTCAATCTGTCCCATGATACAGTGGCAGGAAAACAACTCTCACCCTGTGCAACGTCCTAGGATTAATGGTATATCTTTCACTCTTTTGTTATGTACATAAAATTGGTAGCACACATTGAGTTCAAATAAAAACAATTATGACAAAAACATAAAGTGAAACCTATATATATATATATATATATGAGGTAGACTATACTTACAGATTATCAGTGTCCTTACAGGTTGAAAGTTTGAAACAAAACAGTCAAACCTGTATGTTACAAGTCCATGAAACTGTGTCTGTGCACAGGACCTTGTAAAACGGTACAGTTTTAAACATCCATTACAGTGTATATGAAGCCCCTTAAGCCATATTTGCAGGTGGTATTTAAATACAAGTGTTGAAATACATGTACATGTACATCAATTTTTATACAAATGGATATATATATGACGTACTCATTTATCAATTTAGAAAGATGACTTCATCTGTATACAATGTTTATATAGTGAAACCTACATTAATCAGTCACCTAGGGGATGGAACAAAAAGTGGCCTTTTACAACAGGTATCAGCTCTGCCTTAATACAAGTTATTCTGTGCCAACAGTTAGAAGACTTGGGAGAATAGAAAAGTCTAAGATCAAGATGTTGCTTAATGAAGGTGGTCACCGCAGTATAGATCTGACTGTATCACAAGCCAACATAACTCGGACAATGAATTCAGTTTCTAAATGGTACATGTACCTCGGACAGTATGGTACAGTATTTACATCTTTCTGCATGACAAGCTGCAGACAGCATGGGTCTCTGGAACCAGACCAAGAAACAGGTGCTCCACTTTATAACACATAAAACTGTAGACTAATATATTATGTAGGATTATGAGTTTCATATCCGGGTTTACACCATCATTACTGTTATAGGGATTACTCGTCCTAAAGCTTTGTGCAGAGGGACCCGCAGGAATATATTTTATATCCCAAAGCATCTGCTTCAATAAGCATTAATACAACATAAGAATGATTTACATGACAGCACGCAGCACAGAGGCTGACTAATTATCATAAATCAGTGATGCAGTGTTCACAATCAATCTACTGATGTCCCTTTCAGTGAGGTTTACACTTCCACACATAACAAGCCCAAACAGAATACCAGCCGTTCATAGTGATACACAGAATAGAATCTATTCACTGACTAAGTCGTTTCGTTTCAACACCACGCAGACATACAGACAATGAACACATGAGTTTCTTCATACATTTGTTCACATGCAAGTTAATTTTATTTGAAAATGGATCATGTAATTGTAGTATTCATTTCACGTCTCTGTTTCCGTGTATTTGAAGGCTCACATTGATCTAATGAAAAGCATTCACTGATAGCACAGCATGTTGTTAATTATCTGCTATTTGGTATTAAAACATGGTAATACGAGAAAACATGCATCCTGCCAAAACAATGCCATGTTCAATTTAGCAACAAGGAAGCTGTAAAATTCTATTGGATTGCAATAATTTATCGACTTTTACAAATGCAAAGCACAAATACAGCTACAATTAAGAAATATAAACGTGTATATTTTTGCTATAAATGATTCATTTTGACTAATGGTGTCATTAATACATTATTTTGAAATCTGAATTCAGTACAGTTTAAAGATAGTTTGTTTAATACACCATTTGTACACATGGAGTTATTTAATTGATCATAAACTATAGGATGTCAAATGTTCAGTGATTTTGACACATGATCTAAGAAGGTAAACTGCTGTTGCCAGTTAGCAGAAATGTGTTTATGCACTTTATATCACATATCATTTTAAGCGTTTGATCTCCAATTCCTGGATAACTGGTTTGAACAGAATACGGAATAAATAATGGTTCTTAGCAGTTCTATTGCAGAGGATTATTATGTCTACATACTTAAATCATTGCTCGACAAAAGCAGACAGCATTTCAGCAGAAATCATAAAGCACAAATTAATTGGCATAATATATTGAATACCTTTAAGCCAGACGCAGTTCAGTACAAGAGAGGCTTCATTGAACAAATCAAATTTATCTTTGAATAACTAATCTATTCTATTTTTCAGTTTTAGAAGTATTGTCAATTTTACGATCAATATTCCAGACCCTTTGACCAAGCAGTTGTGGAGCAGTGATTGGACCCTACATGTACATGGCTTATCCAGACAGACACACAATAAAAACATGTAAGAATGTTAATAGGCAATCAGCTAAGAATCCATGTATGTAATTCCTGAACTCCTTCATTGACACACAGGGAAGCGACTGTGAAAATGATATATTAATACCATCAATAGAAGTCACTTGAAAGAGACACAATCCCTTTCTTATTTTAAATGCTGTACTTATTCTGCACAGCATAAAATACCACCTAAGGGCAACCCAAATTAATTCTGAGTTTCCCCTTTCCCAACAGCCAGAAAAAATCTCCTGCCAGGAAAATAAAAAAACAGTATAATTTTCTCAACAATTGACGTTGCCCTTTCGCACACTGCATGGGCCACCCTATGAATAAAAGTGAAGTTTTTCTCTGTGTGCCTAAAAGAGTGAATAATGGAGAAGAAATATCACTAGACTTGCAGACAACCAGGGGCGTGCATGGTGGTACGTCGCAGGTCTAGCCTATGGGATACAATATAATGATGCAATTAGTGATGTCACACTCTAGCCTATGGGATACTATTATAATGATGTAATTAGTGATGTCACACTTGGCTACAAATGTGTCCCACTGTCATTTCTAAATCTAGAGCAACTAGGAAGGAATTTAATTCACATTTTCAGGCACTTGCTACAAATGTCTTAATCTGCATTGTTTTGGGTGATTGGTGAAAAAATGAATTGGTGAAAGTTGATCAGGACAGACGATGAAAGAACTTTAGACTATATCCTGTAAAAAATTTCCAAAAACGTACATACATCATAATTATATACACTCATAAGCTCACCTCTACAGCTACACACTTGTATCTCACCAAGTATACACATCTGTGAACCTCACCTGGAGCCCTATTCCACGTGTATGTTTTATTCACTTTTTGTTGTTGTCCCGCCCACTGTCCCTTCTTGGGGTGCCAATGAAATGGGAAACTTACAATACGGAGATAAAGAATAATGCTAACTGTAGAAAATGATCCTATAGCGAAGTCAGTAAGTGTTCTCCCCTTTGTTGTTCACTGACATCTATACAAATTTGTTGTGTCCAAAATAGCAAAAGAGGATAAAGCATCAGCTGTTTGTTAAAGAGAGTGGGTCAACGTGTTTACCCAAATTCACACACTGATACACATCTTGACTTGATCCAAGTCATGCCACTGATCATTATCATACATCAACTATGTTTGTAGAACTATAAACTTAGCAAAATTGCTATATATGTATGTGTGTGTATGCATGTACGTGTATGCATGTGCGTGCATCATGCATCATACATGCATGCATGTTTATATGAACGGTAAATGTATGTATGTATGTATGTATGTATGTATGTATGTATGTATGTATGTATGTATGTATGTATGTATGTATGTAT
>JAULBR010030126.1:0-15356 GCA_032355825.1 Melanodrymia aurantiaca
CGCAACAAGTAAATTACCACTAATACATGGCAGAACATGACAACGAAATTAGCTGTGGAAGGACTTGATTGTAAATAATTGATACAGCAACCTTTTAAAACGATAAATCATAGGTAAGTAGACTGCGGTGACGTCATATTGTGTATAGGAATTCGTTTGAGAAAACGCAGATATGGAAACACACATTTCCGCGTGCGAAAACGCAAAGCTAAAACGCAAAGCTAAAACGCAAAGCTAAAACGCAAAGCTAAAATGCAACGCGAAATCGCGTTAATGGAAAGCGGGCCTTACAATTAGCAGCAAGGAGTTGAATGGGAAGACGCCCAACAGGTCCACCAAGGAGGATCGATCACTCAATCTCTCAAACCTCAGGTGGACACCCATGCACATTCAAACTATTAACTACAGTCAAACCTGCTTGAGCGGCCACCTGTATTAAGCAGCCACCTCTTAAAGAATCACCATAAATGTTTCCCAAATCATCGATTTTAGTGCATAACAACCTGTATTAAGCAGCCACCTGTCCTAAGAGGCCACTTTTCGTTACTCCCTTCGGTGGCCACTTAAGACAGTTTTGACTGTATTTGGATGGCAATGCATTCACGTAGCAATGCACAGTGCATCAGAGATAATTCCCATCCCCGGACATGCATGCAAGTTTGCTCCAAAGATGGACTCCAATTTGACGCTTGAACAGATATATTTTGTTACAGGCACTTTTGATTGAAGCAGAGCATAATGTTTTAAAGGGGAAAAAGGTGTCAATCGTAAAAACATTCATTGACGAATGACAAATACCAAATACGACAACGGAAAACTAAAAACATTCTATTCTAACATAAAATGTAAAAATCAAATTAGTCATCAGATATACTATAATAAATATAAACACTATATATACTAGTATATTTTTCTACAACTTCCTCGACTGGATGATTGTTTGTTGTTGTCACTGGACTGTACAAAGGAGCATACAAGACTGTGTTAAATGAAAAACGAAGTGTTAATATTGTAAAAAAAAAGTTTACATACAGAAAAAAAGAAACAATTTGTAAAATTGAAAATGTACAAAAGCGTAGAATTGTTTTTTGTTGACGAGCCGCTCCACTTCTATTACAAAGCATATACAGCTGTTTATATCACAAGTTACAATGTTAACACTATTCAGCTCCATCACACTAAGCACTAATCATATTGCACAAGAAATAAAGAGTCTTTCTAGGCGTCAGTATGTTGCAATATATTAAAACAGTAACATACAATACACAAGTCTACGACAGCAAAGTATGATGCACAAGGATACACGTATGGGCTCCAGAACCTAACTTCGTCTGTTTAACACAAAACTAAACAAAACGTGGTGTTCGATCCTGACTTATCTGACGACTTGGCACACTGGTTGTTGATTGGGCATCTGTTCCAGATCCACTCACCGATGAAGTGCTGGGAACGTTTTTCTCCACATGACACTTTTCATGTATTCTTTTCAAAGAGCCTTTTCCACTGTTCTGCCTGTCGACGTACTTGGAGCTGGTCTTCACAGACGTGACCTGAGCATCACCAGATGATCTTCTGTGTTTAACAGACGGCATGCTTGAACTCTGTGTGGACGTCGTCTGTCGTGAACCACCACCAGCAGCAGCAGCACTAGCAGACATCTCCACACTTCGTCTATTAGCAGATTGCCTCGACACAGTAGATGCTGAGCTCACAGGACGAGATGATCCAGAGACACCCACTGATGCAGTCGATCGCTTGGCTGATGAAACATAAGTTGGCATTGTCTGACGGCCAATACAGCAGGCGCGCGTAGAGTTGGATGAACTTGTGACAGACATCATCATTGGTTTAGATGAGTCAGTGATGGTGGTGCTTACTTTTTTCCTTTGTAAGAAGCTGGTAGTAGAACTTGGAACCTTCTTCACATCAGATCGTGATGCATCTTTAGATTTTTTTGTTGAGTTAGGCAAAGTGGCTGATCGAATTGCTTTAGTTTTATCTCCCACTGACGTGGATGTTACTTTAGCTGACGTCGTATTGTGTTTCTCAGAAGATGAACTTTTCTCTGCACCAGATACCAGTGAAGTTGAAGGTGGCAGTGATTTGGTCTCAGTAGCTGCTATTGTTGATGGTGCAACAACGGTTGCTTTGGCAAGTCGTGGTAGTCGCACCTGGATCTCCTCAGTTTGAGCATCATCTGAGTCGCCCACCTCCGATATGACGACTTTGATGGGACTGACTGGGATCATCACTGTGAGCAGACTACTCGTAGAGGAAGCAGATGATGGTGATGTTGAGCTATCTGCTGCTGCTGCTACTGATGTCACACCATCTCCCTTATGGCCACAGTACAGTGGGGGTTGAATTATGTCATCGTGACTAGGGCTTATGGGCACGGTGGTGGAGCCACTTTGTTGACTAGAGGTGGGTGGTGAAGGCAATGATCCGGCGGCGGCACGTGTTACTGCCCCTACAATAGATTTTAAAAACAAATATTAACCTACAGCAAAATGTTAAAATTCCTCATATTAAAATACTGCCATCACCTCTGCAATGCTCCTGGGTAAAACAAAATTTAATGGCAAATGATAAGTCCAACATGGATCTGTTTATACACAATAATGTTCTGCGGGGATATCAAAATGTGAGTGCATGGACTTTATTATCTCCTTGTTTAGTTTGTTTATTGATGCTCCAAGACATATAAAAAAAAACTTTAACTCATTATGTTAAGAGACTATTGTTAATAGCCAATTGCCCCTGTATATTATATGCACATGTATTGTATGTACTTTCATGTACATGTACTTACTGTTTTAAAATACCTACTGTCAAGTTCAAACAAATATACATGAGTAAAGGATAATAAGGAGGGGAAAACAACCGAGTGAAAAGTATGGAACCTGTGGGTAAAGCCTGTGAACTGTATGCAGTAGATCAAGATTGAACACTGTTATGGTTCGAACATGCTTTATCCCCACCCATTGCAACATTTTTATATCTTATTAGCCAAGCGATAAATTGTGCCAAAAAATTATTTATGACTTTGGTCCCGTATTTAGAACACACGGTGGGTTAATTAGACTTAGTATATCAGAAGTGAGAGCTGAATGGAATAATCCAGTGCTGTTATTTAACTGTGTCAAAGTTTATTTTACAGAATCTGCGAAAAGATGGTACATTTGCCTTTTTATTATTCATGATTAAATTGAACAGAATTGTATTCTTTTTCTTGTTTAAATAGCATGTGGATGTCTGTTTGTTATGAAACACAACTATTCTAAAATATTAATTTGATTTGTTACATGTATTTCACTGCAGTGAGATTTTTGTTATACTGTAACACATGACTTTTTTTTAAAATCAAATTAAAATAATTTTTCTGACATAATTGTCAATGTAATAAAATAGTATTTCACTAAATTGCATAATAGACTGAAATAAATTAATTAGTGCTCAAGTTATCCAACAGACTCCCGTGCAAAACAACTGACTGACTGAAATGTTTAAAGTGCATACCATACCAGTATATCCATGATGGTTCACACACTCCCCACATGGCCATTTTAATAGCCCACCATCAAAGATTGAAACTCAATGTCACAGCTGTGTCCAAGACAGCCAAATAAAACAACTACTTATATGGCAGTTGATCGTTTTATGATAACATTAATTAATTATCCTGAGGCAAATATTAAGTGAATTACAAAAGTCTTAACCACAATATGTTCAAATAGTGAAGCATAGAATATAATGCCCATCAAATACATGTATCATCAGGATGTGTGAACCAAGTGATGTGTGCAATAATAATGAAAGCATCAATCACCAAGGCAAGGTTGCTTGGTAGATTTCTATTTGAAATGAAAGATGAGCATCACATCAATAACCAATGGGTCAGAATAGTAGCAAGCATGTATTTTATTGACCAGTACCTTTACCCAAACATGTAGCATGCAGTCTTCTCATATATTACATTTCATTACTTAATATTTATTTTAATATAATTTGTTTGGTCCATCTTCCTAATCATTTATCTTCCAGCAACTGGTAACAAGCTACCAGAAAATACTTTCTAGAAAAGCCCACTAAAAAGATTAAATTAAATGTACATTAGGTATAGTTTCGGTAATTACAAATGCAAAGTTAAAATAATGATAAGAATACAATAAAACTTAACATGACCTAAAAAGGGTCTATGAAGTTTAAAATATAGGTCACCATTGCCTACACAATACAAATTTGATTATAATGTTCCTGTGATGTTTAGTTTGTTTATGCCTTGTACAATTCATGGCACAGAGAGCTAAATTCAAAACTCAACATTGAGTGTCAACAATGTCATATACATGTACAAGAAATATAATTTTAGTCATGTTTTGTACAGTAAACTTAGTGACGCTGAGATGATGGCATAGGCTATATAGTTCTTCAAACAAGTGATTTGATAGTTTTAAAACTAACCCAAATTAATATTCAATATTAGGTTCAAAGACAGTTATTAAGCTCTGATGAGCAAATAAAATCATATAAAACCATTATACACAAACATGCACACAAAGCCAATAAGTATAAATAAATACATGAAAAATGCCACATTATCTATCATGCAAATATTCCAAGCTGTTTTCCAAGTATATAAATAAACCATTACCTAGCAAGTTCTGAAAGAAACCAAATGTCATTATGAAAGTATTAAAGAGAGTTCTCATAGTAAGATAACTAAGTCAGCCACAACCGAAAGCATGACTGACTGTGAATATAGCAGTCAGACTGGCAATACCTGTCAATAGGGGAAATCAGGAAACTGCAATGCTGAAAGCAAATACTTTTATTATGCAACTGTTTCTGGAGTAAGATGCCAGTGAGTGAATATAATATTTAACTGCCATTTCTACACTCTCATTTTCATAATGTTTTTTCCACCACTGCAGCCCCTAATACATAGTAGAGTGATACCATGTACATTCTCACTCAAATAATAATAATTACTATAACCTTATTTTTAATTGGATGTTTGGCAAAAATGTTTGATGATTGTATGTGGTCTGTCATAAAGGAGTCGCTCAGGAGTACCCAGTAGTCATATATGATTTGCATGTCCAATGTCACTATTAAACACTCGTAATACACGGGTATAGGGTGCCGGACAACAAACCCCCCTCAAACCACGAACAGGTAAAGGGTCTGCTTAACATAACTAAAACATTTTTGTATATTGCAATATTAGTCTACACGGGAAAATATAGAAAACAGGGTCTGCTGGGTTCATACATTTGTATTAGAACTTCTCACCCCCACACCACCCAATCCCAACCATTCCCTCCAGGTTCATATTAGAATCCTCACCTCAGACCATGATATGCTCCTGTTACACTTGAACACATTTAATTTCAATACAAACTAGTATAATGATAGTTTTCAAAGACAAAGTCTTAATATGTGTTAAAAGTATTGTTCCGTGAGAGCTATTGATTAAAGCTGCTTTCTGTGTTAAATACATGTCATACAAACTAGGAGAAGAAAACTGTGTGGGTTAAATATATAGTGCATGATACATGACAAGTTATACCGACACCACATAGGCTGAGCTGTTCTGTTATTGTATTAAATAGTTAGTTAACTGTTTTTGTTTTAATATACATTTATTTATACATACCTACATGTATATTATCATCTGTTATTTAAAAGACAGATTATACCTTCCAATAAGTTTCTAATATATAACTTTCTAATACATAAGTTTTTAATACTAGTAAATCTAGTCTTCATTAACTCAAATGTTTCAGATATCGACAGCATCTTGCAATCCATATTTAGAACAATTTAGGCATCATCGATCATCACAGAACCGAGATAGAGGTACTGTAACAAGTAACTGCTATCATGATGACATTATTTGCCCTCAAGTTAACGTTTTTCTACAGGCTCATGGACATCACATCACACTTGAGAACATGTAGTCACCGACTTCTCAATGACTGAGGCAACGTTGATATACACGTGTGATCAAAACATTTTAACATATTTATTACAAATGCCCACAACATTTGGTGATATTTAGAACAGTTGGTGATACATGTACTTGTTGATTCAAGTTTATAAATGCTGAATTTGTATTTGTTTGGCATGAGTAAACGATGTTAACTTATTGAAAGGTAATATTCTGCTTATAATACAGCAGTGAGTGTAATATGCATATTATACACGTCACCTTAATGCACTGCTACTTGCCTATTCCAAGACTGACTCGAATCTTTTCAAGACAAATGATACACATATTATTATTATTTTGCTGTAGTATAGTTTTTAAAGTGAAGTTTATACATAAATGATAAAAAGGAAATCTGAAATATAAATAACAGACAAATACAACTGTTTTATCTGAATTCTTATTGGAGATAAATACATTGTAGTTGCACATGCATCTCTCAGTTTGGAATTATCCAATTTCTCTGTATCAGACATTAATGATTAATTGATGATCATTTGTTGCATTATGGGAATAAATGACTTGCCTTTCACACAACTTGATTCAAACATTTTAATATAGGGAATAAATAAAACACTAATACATAACGGAATGTAACTGTCTTAAAATATAAGTTTTAAAACTATTACATGTTTACCTGCCATAAAATGTGGAGTGAGCACGGCCTGGTTTGTGGCCCGCGGCGACTGCGAGTCATCTGGGAGCAATGTGTCGGGCAAGTCATCATCAGAATGCAGGTCTAAATCATCGGAACTTTCCTCTCCTGAAACACCACTAACTACCATAACACGCCGACACGTCACAACACTATACTGCAACTGAGGTCGCTTATCTCACCATTGTATAAGCGAAGAGTAGATATATTTATGATATATGGATATTCTTTATTAAGATTGATTAAAATATGTCATTCCTTGTTATTGTGTGTGTATTGTAGTAGTTTGTACACAGCACCCAACTGAGTAACATGAGTTTAATGAACCAAAGAAACAAACACTTTAGTAAAACTACAGTTATTTCACAACTTTCTAATATTCTAAAATCATACACATCTGAGGTTAATTAAAATGAGTCATAGTTTTGTAAAACAAACTTTAGAGGCTCTGTTATTCATCAGTATATCAATAAAAATAGACTATTCTTTTTTATATATTTATTAAATGGTTTTAAACATCAAGAAAAAAATGTAACAGTTTACTTTATATACAAAGTAAATTTGTGAATATATCACAATGAAATAAATGGTTCTGTAATTTTCAAACAATGACAAGTGTATTCTCTCTATAACCTATGTAGATGTGTAAACAGAGCAAATAAATGTGCCACAAAAGCAATGACCAATTCCCTTTAAACTGCTTGATAATCACATAATCTGTGTTAATATGAAAAGTATTCAACATGCATCAAGATGCTTCATGCAAATATCTCAAAACAATCACAATTTAAATATGCATATGCAACAATTTTCAAGAAGTAGGCAAGTCAAATCGTGCATAAGAACACATTCCAAAATAGCAAAAGCAAGTTACCTAGTGACTTCTATTCTTAGTTGAATTAGCAGTATTGTCTCAGAACAAAAAACAATGCTAAAGTTACATGATTGTACAGTACTGTTATTTAGTTAAAGATAGTTGAGATAAATACATTGTGGAATGCGGAGACACACATTTTGTTATATATTTATAATTATTAAGTATTGTTAAATTTGTTCGAGACTGCCCGACAGGATAAGAATAAATAACAATTCCCTATAACAGTGTTAATCATCAGCTTCATAAATAGCATGAGGCATGTGATTTAGAGCACGACACAAAACACATAGCTGCCTCTGTTTCATAAAGTAGAAATGGGTTTTAATACATATTTATTCAGAGACCTGTGAATACTAGTCATTGTTGTACCAGTCAACAAAAATGTGGTCCATCAAGCTCAAACTATGTTGAATACTTCAACGTTGCCAAACAAATTTACCACCTTATTTGTTAAAAGAATGCTGTGGCACATTTCTTTAAATGGCATCTATTTAAGTCCTAAGTCATACAAGGTCATGTGTTAAAGTAGATTGAAAATACTTGGTTAGCAAAATGTTGTTAAATCCAATCATACATTGTCAAGTAGTTATGTGTTAAAAGACAGAAATTATACCAATAGCCCAGAATCTAACCATTTTTATTACCAAAATACACAATAAATAAAAGTCGACAGTAGTGAGTACTATACTTAGTCTAGTAGTAGTCAGGTTGACAATCTAATCAAACTGTAATATAACTTAAGCACCAAGTGAGAGGATATAACAATTATCTTTTCCCGTCCCAGTTCAATGTATAAGCCATGTTGTACCTAGACAAATCTGAATGCTGAACAAAGACTGAACTGCGCAAGTTAAATATATAAATGTATAAGGATTCATATTAGCTTTATGTTTACACAGAACATCCTACTCAAAGTTGTATGTATATACGCTGCATACTCTAATAAAAGGTACAAGTATAATATGCAGTATATTCCATAACACCTTGCATGCATATATTATACACAATGTATTCCATAAAAAGTTACATGTATAATTAACCCAAAAGTCATCTATTTAATCAAGAGAAGGCAAAATATTGCCTCCTATCTCTTTGCTCTTAAGGGTAATAAATATTGTTTTTTCAATGTGCTCATTGGTTGCAATTTCGTCACATATTAAAACAGTAATCAGCTAATAAAATTTATACACTAAATTGTTGTACATGTATGTTAATTTGAGTGTATTTTTAATGTATATCGGGATTTAAATGGCTTGACTATACATGTTATTTATCCGACTGCATCAGGTTTTGAGATTCCCCATGCAGTTACAAGAAAAGGCACTGTGATCTATTACATATTATATAATAGCCCGGTATTACACATATTTGAATATTTCCCCAAGCAGCTAAATGGCGACTGAATACATTAGAATTGATTTGGCATCCTAGATACCTGCTAATAGTAAACTCTAGACTTTATGTAGGCTACTAATGTGTGTATGTTTTGGATTAATAAAAGATGGGAAAGGCTATGTTCTACATTTAAAATTTGCCCAGCTAAAAACCAATTTCCACCACCTTAGGTCAGATATATATAGATGTATACAACAAACAAAAGAATGAAAACAATGTGAAAAGGTTTATATTGTTTTATATACTGCCATCACAGAAGAGGAAGAAATCACAGGAGCTATTATAAAATCTGACATCATCTGTTAAAAAAACCCAAACGTTTGTGTTAGATATTTGTTACGTCATGCAGGTTGATAGCAAACGTGCATGCGCTGTTATCCAAGAAATCAAAACAGCATGCTGGTACAGATTACCATCAATATGAGAGCCAACACGACTAGAAGATGATGCAGCATCTTTAACATCCGGATCAGTGCTGCCTGGCAAACTAAAGTCTGATTTCTGAAAGTCAAATGTTGGGTGGTTGTATTAAAAAGAGCACTGAAATCAATGTTAAGATGGTTAGTATCTGATAGCACACAATTAGTGCGAATACTCTTCACTTCTGACCAAGGCAGCCACACCATACCATATGTACATTTAAACATCAGTAACAGTATTCTCGATACTTTTCACACATTCTTGTCATACACACAGCACTCACACTTTACCGTAACTATAACGAAGCTTGGTATAATGGTATATAATACTTCCTAGATTAATTAAAAATCACATTCATCATGTCTATAGAATATCTTTCATCTAGAAGTACTTACATGTATATCTCTTACTACTGTGCAGCAACATGTCAGTACAGTCGACTGTTGGGGTATAAAGGATATCTCTGGCTTACATCTCACCTTCTAGCTAAAGGTAACACATACCACTCCAAATACCAGTACATAAACAATTACCTTTTCTGAAACTAAAGAACTGTCTCTTGCTGCTTGTACAATTTGTTCTGGAGGTACAATAGATACAACACTGAAAAGAGAAATATTTACAATCAAGAAGGTAGACAAAAATTAATTGCTATTTATACAAGAAAATCTAAACTTGGGGTAAAGTTAAACGTTGGATAGATATTGTAATGAAGTATCTATTAGCTGAACAAAACGTTAGCACATAGATATAATTAATAAAATAGATACTTAACCATTGAAGAATTAAAGACATCGCCTCCAACTGCTTTAAGGCATCACTAATACTAATGGTCGCCACAGCAGATCCATACATAACCTTTTGATCACTTCGTCTAGTTGTGTGAGGTCTGGCTTTGCAATGCCAGTTTTATATATATATATATTACCTGCCAGGTTTTGGAGATCCCGTGGCTGAGAATGTCGACACTTGTTCCACTACAAAACAAAGATGCATGGTCAAGAATACATAGCACCAAGATCAACCAAAAAAATTCTATGTACAATCAATATTCGATCGTTGACTGACATTCTGACTATAGAACACACAAATGTATTGTTAATCATCAGTGATTAATAGATGCCAGTTTAAATTCGTGACATTCATTGTACAATTTACTCTTTTAGATAAAGACGCAAGTTGTGCTCACGACTCCTGCCAATGGTGTCGCAGGATATGCTCACCTTTCACGAACACCTAGTATTAAGTGTATCAAACAAACATTGAGAAATTGACTACAACTGGAAAGTACATTTTTACCAGTGATTTACAGATTAAAAATGAATGCGGACACATTTAAATCTTTGAAAGCCACAATATGCATACAGAAAACCAACTTTTAAAATACCATTTTAATTTCTCTCTATATTCAATTACCTTTCTTTCTCCGCCCTTATCATTAATTGCTACACGTTTAATTAGTTATTCTCACCTGGATGGTTTTGTGGCGGCTGAATATGTTCGTCTGGAAGTTTCTCAATTGGCGTTTCTCCAGCAACAACTTGGTAATCAGCATCAGGGCCAAAGATTGTCTACGTAAAAGTTAAACAAGCTCTATGCATTTTATAATTCTTAATTATTCTTTGTTAAATTACAATTCTTATATCCTTGTAATTTATCACTTTGAAACATTATTCCAAAACATACCTTGAGAAAGTTTATTTTAATGTTTGGTTTTTATCATCAACTACAGCATATATAGTTAAAAGGTAATGTTAATTTGCTTTAAAAGATATACTTGCATAAATACTTTGCTACATTAATTGTTATTATGCTAACTGAATTCTTTCTTTATCCATTCACTTGGCTTCCAGTGAGTAGTAACAGATATTCCACTTTCAGACTTTGTACTCAATGTATAAATGAGCAGATTGCTAACGAGTAAGATGGAGTTACCTGAGCGGAAGAAATGAGTAGTTCTATGGCTCGCGTCTGGTGGGGTGTGTCAACCAATGAAGCAAGGGAAGCAGTACCTTCTCTGTAAAAATCAGAACGTTACAACAATGGAGAAGAAATGAAAATATGCAGAACAATGCCTCAGCATATTGATAATCAAACTCTAAAGCATTACACAATAAACCAGGTGAAAATTAGACTTTTTAAAAATAATTATTTGAAACAGATTGTTTTAGTATACCAGTCATAATGAAATATTTGGAAGTGGGAAAACTATGTTTGATTATTATCTTATTACCTGTCAGACAACACTCTGATGTCCTACCAGTGAATGAAATATCATACAAGTGTGGTGCACTGTTGCTATTTCTTTGTATGTACGTAACACAAGTTAATGTTCTTTAGATTCAAAAAGAAAACATATTCATATATCTTAATTTTAATTACCAACCATACCAATTAAGATGATAAAATTATTGTGAAAGTGATAACAAAGATGAACGTACGCTGGTCTAAGAAGTGTAGGTCCAAAGACGATACCCAGGTTACTGTGACTCATCTGGTTGATATCACTATGTGCAGCAACTCTGTTTGAAATTTAGACAAGGAAACACATTTTAAATATAAACGCATGTAAAGAAAAAACCTGTTAAAAGCAGTGTCATATCTTAATCATTAGATAACAGATTGTGAATATTTTAGTTAACCAATTATTTAAGTGAAATGTAAATACTTCAATCCTCTCAGTCTCAACACATCAGTGGCAATTAACACTGTCCTCAATTTCTTCTTGATTACTGTTGCCAATTGGATATGACTACTCATATTAAATGCTCTAAATGTATCAACACATTAGCCATCTGCCGGTGCATCCAAATACACCAAGAATGCAATTGCGAAAACCATATACTCCAGTCTAATAGGCAAGACAAATATATCGATTTTAAATAAGACTATTTCATGGTGAACATCTCATCTGGAGTGAGTGGCTGCAATGTTTAATTGTTATTAGTTTTGCAATTCCTACCTCTGTAAGTGATGCATGAGCACAGCCAAAGTCTTAAAGGTAGAGTGAGGTAAACTGCGTACTAATGATGTTAGTCGTTCCACTGTTTTAGCACTAGTCAGAGCACCAGCCATGCTTTCCTAAAATATACAACAGTAAAATAATAATACATTTAGTCATTTCAGCATATTGTTAATCAGATTATTGCATAAGTTAAATGCATAATTAATTCAAACATAACTTATTGCTACATAACATAATTTAAATATTTGTATTATTACTGACAAGAACAATTAACAAGTCACAAATATAAAAACTAGAAACAACTTGGAGTACAAGTGAAAAAGAAACAACTCCAAGACAGCTGAATTCTCACCTTGGAAACTTGAATAAAATCTCCATACAACCGAAATGTAAGCAAAGGTTCTGGTAACTGAAACAGACGGTCAATGCAAGTCATTAACAATAGTTCGTAATAAAAATTATAGTTGTTAATAAAGTAGTTTGTAATAAAACATTTAACAATATCTATATCATATTGGCATGCATGCAAATAAACTAAACTTTTTTTTACGATTTTGGAAATTGGTTTTGCTTTCAGAATTTTATCCATCACTCAGTTTAGGTATATCTGTTTGGTGTAATATAATTCTAAAATGACATTTGAACGAGAATTTTGCTTTATAGTAGGTGTAAACACTATGAAAGTGATTATAGACTGCTGCTAGGACATACCTGTCGAAGGTAGAGCTTAAGCACATTGGAGATGACATTTGGGTGCTGTTCATCAAGATTAACCAACTCAGGTTCCATGTCAAAACGCTGACAAAGATTTTCAACTTTACTTTTCACTCCAGAAACTCTGTATATACCCTGAAATAAAAGAAGTTCTTAAAAATTTACAATGTTATTAAGATTACATAGGACAAGAAATGGCTGTTCATTCATGTTTGAGAATGCAAGCGATTTATACCAAAGAGAAAATATTACTAGATGGATATCCTGCAATGTTGTAATGAATTTCAAATGTTGGCTCTAGAGAATTCTGTCTACGAAGTTAACAATTTTAATATAGTTTATATCTTGGTGTGATTTTCCCATGTACCAATTCCTGATTAAACTTCTAAGATTTAATGTAAAAAAAGATACAATTCTATTGATATTAATACAGAATACATGCTTGTGAGTCAATATATTACCTTGATTTCCATGCCTCGTTTTTCCACCTGTGATAAACACATAGAAATAATAGGTGGAACTTCTCGTTTAAACTGTGCCACTTGTTCCTGGAAATCAACACCAAACGTCGTGTTTCGTCGACCACCATGATAAGGCTGCACCAAAAACATAATTAGAAATTCAATTAAAAATTGCATTAATCCCTAATTAGTAACATTTCACTGAATTGCTTCTATCCCTTAACACTGTCGTGGTGAAAGTCGAGTAAACTCGACTCCATGGTAAAACAAACTTTCAAGTGAAAAAAAACATTTCTTAACTACAGTGCATGTCAAGTTTTTGTTTATAACACTTACTGAAGATAAACTTCTGCTACAGTGACAATTTGAAACCGTTTTAAAGTTTTGCAAAATTTCAAAAGTTTATTTTGAATATTTTTCTTGGTGTAGTGGTTAACGCTGCGGGCTTCAGGCTGGTAGGTACTAGGTTCCAATCCTATTTGTGGCATATGGGATTTTTAATCCCAGTAATGACTCCAACTGGTTTAACAAAGGCATTGGTATGTACTGTTCTGTCTGTGGGAAAGTGCATATAAAAGATCCCTTCCTACTTATCAATTTGGAGTAGAGGGTTTCCTCTATCATACTAACTTCTGTCATGGACAGGCAGTCGAGGCAGCTGGACTGCGTGACCATGACAGACGTGTTTGAACCTTAATTGGATATAAGCATGTAAAATAATTATAACTAACTAACCTACACAAATAAGTGTTTCAACACTCATATTCATAACGATTGTAACATTTTGAAATATGGCTGACAATATATTATGTTCAGAAAAGCAAAAATCCTCACCATTAATGAATCTTCTGCTGCCAACATACGCTTTATTAAATTACGTCGTTGCTCATGACCTGCAATTGGCAGAACACATTAATGCTTCAAAACTAGTAAATCACAATAACATAATATAAAATAATAAACTTCTCCCTTGAGGCCATCAGTACAAGAATAATATAAGCAAAATACTAATTAAAATAAATAACCTATCTAATTATGCCACCTTCCCATTACAAGTCTACCCAAAACATGAAAGGAAATTGTCCAAATGTCTAATTCAGAAGTTTTACAGCAAACATTTTCAACCAGAAATGAAAATAATCCAAAACTAACTCGCTGTTTAATAATTAAAACAGAACTTTAACATGAGTATGATGAAGATGCAGACAATATCACTGCTCCATTAAATATTGGTTGAGGTGACTAAAGTTATTGTCAGCAAAACATTTTTTAATATCAGAACAATATAAAAACTATCAACCATTTTACATCTTCAAAAAGGGGACAAATTATGTTCTCACCATTGCTACTATTTTTGGAATCTTCTTCAACGAGTTCATCAAGTGAATGACTAGTAACAAGTGGAGGTCGTGTCACTGTATGTGGACTGTTGCTAGGAGAAGAATCATGTGACTTGTTGCTACTGCTACCACTATCCGTATCACTGTTTGGTACACCAGATTGCCCCCAGGCTCGCACAGGACCTCGATTTTTCTCTGTTGAGATAAGAGAACTACAGACAACAAACTCAGTGTAAAAGAACGTACAGTATATAATGTTTGGTTACGATTTGCTCGAGGGAGTAAGCTTCAATTCATTTTACAAAGGGAATTGTGGCTGCCATTTTGGTAACTGTGTAATTATAATGTAAGACAATTCAATAATAAAAACTAGATGTATCTGGAGCAGGGCTCGACCTTAGCGGTAGCCCGGGGTGTTTTGGCTACCGAAAACTGACTCGGGCTACCAACTTTGTCCGTCGGGCTACCAGTTTTTTTTCTGCCTGTCTAGTGCTCGTCGGTGAATCTCAGACACCAAATTGATACCTATTTGAAATG
>JAULBR010030237.1:0-15354 GCA_032355825.1 Melanodrymia aurantiaca
CACATTCATTTAATATTGGTACAAAATCCAGTCTAGCGTGAACTCGCGATATATTTGTTCTCTGAACACGCCTCTGACTCCACAATTTGTTTCTAGAAACGCATGGAATAAGATTCTATATCTAAAACTATATTTATACTTCGGTAAACATTATGCACTATCACTACCAACAGACCATGTTTATGACTGTTTTGATTAAGGTGTGGGTACAAACACTGCAAGGTTGGTGCGTTCTATAAAAGAGGAAAGATAGAAACTACTCAGCATGCTAAATATCAGGCGTTCAATATGGCGAGCGTTCTGTTACCAAGACAAAACGTTTTGTCACCGGTGTTTGCATCTAACATTAAATGATAGTGATATGATAGTACACATTCGGTATCAGTTACATAGTTCCAGAGCGCTCGCTCTATTGAACGTAAGGCTAATGTCCAAAACGTCATTCGTGTGAGGTGTGGATATACGCGATACTGATAAAAAAATTATTAAAATCAAATCGCACTTGTAATGACTGAGTGTTTTACATTTCAGATACGTAACCACGATTAAAATTGTATTTATATTTGTTGACGCCCAGGTGATTATGTTTTCAGAGGGATTGTGGTCTTGGGGTGTCTAACGCCTTGTGAATCGCTACAGTAGGTTCGAATCCCACTTGTATACAATTTGTTATTTTTATTGGCAAATCTAAACACCACAACCAGCTGTAGCCTATAGGGAACCGCATATCGCTACACAAGACAAAGCTGAGATGGTTTGTGTCCTATTACGGGAACTAAAATGCTTGGACTAAACTATAATATCAAATCTATCATTCGATGGTAGTTCAATCACACTTATTTTTCTTGGAGAAATAATAGAGGTGGCGGGTACTTGGAATGAAAACTACCTCAACTGCTTCAAAAACTTAATTATATCAAGGTATAGTAGATATCGTCAAGCCATACGAAAACGCTGTGTTCGCAAGCTGTGCGTGTTCATAATTTTGTTTTTGAAGCATAACACATATTTAAATTGGGAAAACAAAATAATAAAACAATCCCAATCTGTGAGTTAAAATGTGTTTTAAAAATGACTTTGGAAAATCTGAATCCGCGTAAAAGATTTGTTTTTACTTTATTGCCATAATCTGTCAACGGTGCAGGTTTAAAATGAACATAAAGTGGATCACACAATCACCCACGTCCTTTGCGACAATTACATTAAATACAACACAACACGATTTGATCAATATGTTTTTTAATAGAAATGACTGTTAATTAAAAAAGGCCAGAAAAAAGTGTATTGTCTTGGGAATATTACTGTCCCATTCACGACACGATTATTTCAACAATTAGGTTGACTGTGACAGAAATAACAGCACAACCACTTCAAGGCAAGTATTTGCATGCAACCGTAGTATACTGGCAGATGACATGGCAGATACCGTTATGAGCGAATAATTCCCTCATTGACTGAAGTCATGTCGTCTAAAACAAACAAACAAACAAACAAACAAACACACACAAGTTTCACCTAGGGCCTGGGCTTCAGCTCAAATGAATCGATGACATGTTTGGCCCTTGTCACGTGTACTCTAATCTGAATATCTCTCGCTCAATATATGTAACACAAACGACTGTTAATGTGGCACATACTTGCAAACACCAGAACATATCCTACAACAATGTCCACTACACAACCCGGAGAGAAGCCACTTCTCGCCGCATGGAACAGACAGGACCTACAAACAACTGTCCCATTCATCACTCAGACCGGAATAACTGTATAAGACAAGTTTCACAAATTTGAACGAAGAAGAAGAAGAAGATCTCTCAAACTGATGGACCAACGATACTGAAACTCGCCACAAATTATTGATGGCATAAACCTTTTATTCACAAATAACTCATTTTGAATAGTCGAATTATTGCTTTCATAATAATCAACATGGTCTCGAACAGCACAACCAAGTGATCAGCAAAATGGACATTTGTCGGTAGGTTTTAAAGTAGCGAATAAGCTGGATTGAAACATGTGCACAGTGAACAAGATGGCGTCCAAAGCAACAATGGAAGTGGAACTGAGCCGAGTCCATGTAAACATATTTGTCTTTAGCAACTTTCACCAATATATTATAGACAAACGTACAAGGACCGTATTAAGTAACTACAAACGCATTGGATATACCTAAATTCTATTTAAAATGTTTTGTTATCTGTTCATAACATACAACATATAATTATAAGGTTAGACATTAATTATTCAAGACCATAATATTTCAATTGAAAAAGTTATCGAGATGAATAACTTTAGCCATGGACAGCGATAGCAGTACCACCAAAACAACCAAACACAACTTCATCTTTGAAGATCCGTTCACTGCGTGTGTTGGTATATATAAATAATATACACTAACGCCAGCCTCAACAACACGCTCGAATACTAGAACTATATTGTAAGGTACATCAAGAGCCTTAACAATGAGCGACTATGAATTATGTCGTAAAAGTTAATGATATCAATTTGTATATGTTGCTAATAAAATGAGTGAAACTATGTCAAACGTTTAACTATACTTCGTGTCACACAACATTTGTAGCATGTTTTTCGTAGATAAGTTTAGCTTCGTTTAATGTAAATAACAAAAAAAGTCATATTTCTGTGTCCAAATTATATAACTTTAGGTTAACAAATAAAAATATTGTAGTGCAAATACATACAAAAAACCCGTTAGCAAAATCTGCTATTTTCAATGGCCGACGATGGATTTTTCTGACATCCCCACCATAATTCATACGTACGTATTAAAATGAAAACTGGAAGCATAAACTACGCATTCATTGAATTGCGACACTTTATAACTCTACAATCAATAATAAATTATATTCCAATTATTTATGTCCAGGTGCCATGTGAACAGCCCATTATCTTCATAAGAGAAATCACTGGTTTTACGATGGCAACAAATTGTAACGCAATTTCTTAATCCCGAATCTATATTTAAACAGACTGGATAAAGATTTATAGTCATGACTATAATGGCTAACGCAAATGAGATTCGTGTTATAATGACGCTGATTTTCTATCTATCTACACCATGTTTGTAGTGTACCTCGTGCTCGCTTTGTGCGTACTGTCATCTGCACCGTCCTTCATAGGTAAGATCTCCCTCTATACCGTTTACGATTTGTGTGTTTTTTTATTACGTGCTTATATTCAATTGAGGTTCAAGCACAGAAGTTATATTAGTGTTAGCATGACAGAGGAAATCCGCTAGTCATATTTGATAAATAGCAACGAATCTTTTATATGTACTTCGCCACAAACAGGACAGTACCTACCACGGGTATGTGTTCACCAGTAGTGGGACACTGGGCGGTGTAAGTGGTGTATTTGATTCCAAACACGTAGGTATACTGGTACGTGTAAACTGGTAATGTACGTCGGGTCGTTGAAGGTCTATCATTGAAGGTCTAACATGTTGATTAGCTATTCGTATGGATATAAACATGTATGAAAAGATAAATATAAAGTGTGTTTGTTTAACGCCACTGGAACACATCGATTATATATCAGCGATTATTGGACGTCAGACGCATGCCTATATTGACACATGGTCTTAGAGAAAACTCGCTGTCGCCGCTTCATAGGCTACTCTTACCGAAAAACAGCAAGGGGTCTTTTATGTGCACTACCCCATAGACAGGATAGCACACACCACGGAATTTGATAAACCAATCGTGTATCACTGGCTGGAACGGAAAGTAGCCCATAAACTATTTTGCGCTGTGGAGGATTGATCCCTTGACCCATGCCGCAGACATTCTACCTCTAGACTACGTCCCGCCCCCAGTATGATACGAGTATCATACGGGATCGATTCACTGGACAGAACAGGTCAGGAATGTGAATTTGTTAATGATTGGTTATTTTTTAGATTTACAGAACTTCATCCGGGAAATGACCTGCTAGACAATAGTTTCGAATGCGATATATAAATTTATACAGCAAGTGTACGCCGATGGGTAAATTCCCCATCTTAATTGTGTATTTTTATTATTAATTTTACAGTTGACACGGCAAACGTTGGTGAAACGCTGGACATTAATTTGGAATGCAACATGGATTTATACAACACGTGCGTGATGAGGAGTGATTTACCATCCACGTGCTGCCTCTTCTGCGAGACTAAATGTGACGAATGAAGAAACGTGTCACGTGTCAAGCACGCGCTTTATACATACCATAACTGAATAAAACAAACATTTAATGTAGAAACACTGTACGAATTGTTGAATTTTCCTATTTCAGAATTGCGATTTGTAACCCCGACCAATTAGAAGGTATAAAAGTGAAGTGTAGATTCAGTGATCTAATATAGAGGATATTGAACGAGCTACCCTGTATTATCAAGTTTAAGTCCAAAGTGAAATCATTTTCATTTGTCACGAGCTTTAGCCAGTGGCTAAAATGAAAATTATTTCACGAGGAACTTAAACTTGATAATACAGGGTAGCAAGTTTAATATTCTATTTATTACTCGAGACATTTCATTGTTAAACGCTTTTCAAAACAAAATTCACGTTGATGTTGTTCTTGTTCGCTGAAAATGAAGACGAAAAGTATGTGTGACGTCATGCTGACCATTTTTGATAACCTCCTCGTCAGTGGCTGGAATGGTTTAAACAACCCAATCAGATGACACGTTATACTAACGTTGTGATAAATCTCACAGTGAAAATATGATTTATGTTTCCCAGGTTATGCTTGTCCTCTGGGGTAATAAACACAGGAGCTTGATTAGCGAACACTATCTTATTTTGGAAAATAAAGAAGTCTAAAAATGTTAATGATATAATATGTCATTATATATTCAAAATATTACCTTTCTGTTACCTATTTACCAGTGTCGTAAATAGATCGCTTAAAAAAAAAAATTAAAAAAAAGTTAAATACTACAAAATGTTCATGATACAATACTAGTAATTATATACTTAACATAATACCTTTCTATTAAGTAATTTTGTCAATGTCGTAATATCGATCGTCGTGTAGCCTCTATATATAATTTAGTAAACAAATGACATAATCTCGATAAAGTAACACATCCCCTCAACACGATGTGTAAATAAAAGACAACAACAATACCAAATGTAACTATAATTATTTCATATACATAACATGATTTACATTTTCAATCCATATACATGTACATTGTATTATTTACATCTTTTTCATATCACAGCGTAACTACAATATATTTACAACGAATTTCTCATGTCAGAATATGATAAAGGAGAAACTAATTACCAGTATATGTACAGGTATAAATAATAACCCCTGGCAGAGAAGTAAAGCTACATAACACCAAAGTAAAAACTAAACCGATTAATTAAGCATACATTGAAGGTGCCTCTAAAATATGGTGGCCCCATGAGTAGATTTTTCTGAAAAAAACCCATACATATTTGTACATTTATATCAATATATTTTACATCGTAATATAATACGTTTTAAAATAATTATCAAATTACTGATATCACATATAAATGGTATATTATGTACATATATACATGTAATATATCTCTTTTTTGGCGCACACAATCAACTACTGTACATATAAATATTACATACACATGTATCTTGGAACATAATGCAGACAAATATATTAAGCACTTTTGTTTGAGAATAGCATGTAAAGACTCTTGTCAATCAAGTATTTAATATTGAAATTAATTTCCAAAAGTCTAAATGAGAAAACATTTACAATGCCAAATGTATATATTATTTGCATTAGTCAGTGTCGAAGTAAATAAAAGGGAGATTTCGACAATATGGATGGCGTGTACTCGCGAATCAAAGTCAAAACAGTGACGGTAGCAGGTGTTCGCCAAAGCTGAGAGTATCTTGCCCCACCGCTGGCACTCATCGTATAGCAGCCATATTGTGTGTCTGTTTTATCGAAACGATGAACAAGTATGCAACAGGTGAAAGTGGTGTATTGCATCAGACATCATCTGCGTCAATTATGTGTTATATCTTGAAATAGACTTATGTGACATCACTGCTTTGGGTACGATTCGTGAGTACATGTCCCTTAGATTTTTCCTTGTGCAGAGACACACATTTGGTCCTGTCAATATTTTGTCTTTCAGACTTTGAATATCTATCATAAAACGTTTTGAAACTTTTCACCAGTCCATGGACGATATCTTGATGAAACAACTTCAGTCGGATTCAGAAAATGGCTTTGCACAAACAGTTTTATACCGTAAATAATCGTTTCATTTTCAAAACAATTTATGTTTTTATTCTTCTACTTGTTCTACAAATTGTAAGCACAAATATATAAAACAACACATAACTATAACATGTGCACACATATATACTTATATACATGTATATATAAACATAATCTTAGACACAATCGTATCTCTGTACAATAAGAGTCGGCTTATAGGTTATATTTGCAACTGAATCTTATCAACACATGTCTTATAGTCTCTCTGTCTTCCTTTGCTACGATTGTGCTTCGTTCCACTGTGATTATGTTATATATTATGTTCGCACGAAATTAGAATTTGTCTGTCTTATCTTGCCAGATCTGTCCCAGCTTCCAAAGGTTTGATACTTTGGACCATACATCCTCGTCCACTGCTGGCTTGGGTTCGAGCCAAATCCTCGTTCGGTCTATGAATGGGTATTCGGAATTCTCTTTTATCGTATCTCTCTGAACCTACAAGGAAAATAGCGACACATTACTTTCTTTTCAAATGTAAATTTCGGTATACTTGAGATATTAAAAAAAGTTAAAATATTTAATTAACTGTTTCCGAAATATGGAAATTATTTAGGACAAAATAAGGAATTTAAAATTCAGTTAAATATAAAATAAATAAATAAATATACATGTACACAATATACATGTATATAAATGTATATATTTATTTATTTAATTATGTTAACAGATAGTGGCATATTTTCCTTGTGCGTTCAACTCAGGTAAGACATACTAGTATATACAAAACAATCAGCTTCCTAAAATTAAATACGTTCGGAAAGATAAGACAGATAAGATATTATGAGCACAAGACGTGGACATCAAGCATGGCATGTCGATTGCTTGCCATCTAGTAACACACTAATTACCAATACCACTCACACATCACTTACTGCAGGCCTACAGAATACCATGTTATTAAAGGGATATTCCCGAGTTTAAGATTGAATCGGTGATGCCACTGAAAGTCTGCATCCACCTATTACTATTGTACAATCATTTTTACGTACATTTATTTTCATCTTAGATTATCAATATAATTTTATATGTACATGTATATCCAATTCATTTGTAGACGGAGGCTTACCATGGTGCTTGTACTACAATAATACATTACGATACAAATTAAGAAACTTCAAACATTTGAATGAACAAACACTCATTTAAAATAGAGATATTGATATTTTAAGCAAGAAACTAAGTAAATGTTAAATTTAATAATTAAAAAAGACAGGTTAGTGCTATCAACAGAAACATGTTACAATAGCATATATTTATACGTGGAAACCACATTAAACCATGGAATAATTTTAAAATAGCAACTGAAAATTGTTAAGAAATTTGTAAATGTAAGAATTGTATTTAATAATTGAACTATATAATTTTAAAATAATAACAAATTTACTACTAACATAATATTAATGCAAAGATATAATTACTAGCAATCTGCACAACTCAACACGTACATAATTATTAATATTCGTGAAATTGCAGTCCAATACAGCAACTGTTTGTAGGTTTATTTTGAAGAGTGTCTTTTGTCCCGCTGGGCTAAGCCGAAGCTATAATTTCTGTTGTCTGTATTATTTGGCGTTCTGTTTGAAATAGATCTTTTGATTGGTCGATTGGACTGACCGCGCATACTGTCATATGACGAACCAGGATCCGTGAAACCAAATTGAGGATGAGCATCAGGTGTGTACCCGTTGTTTTCTACCTTTCTGCGTGGAGATCCTTTCTTGTAATCTCTCGTGTACAAGATTGTAGGTTTTGTTAAGGACACCCAATAACCTAAGAGACGATTTTTCATTCTGATTTTGTTAAAAGGTTTCTCTGGACTGTCGTACCATGACATGGTCCGTGATTTCGATCGAGATCTCGATCTGGGTGTTCTTCTGGACCTGCGCCAGTCTTTACCAGTTCCAACTGCTTTTCTGTCTTCTAACGTCGTTCGAAATCTTGTTCTACCTCGTCTCGTGGACCATTTGTTATCTTCAGGATATCCACTACTTCTGTAGCTGGGAGGCGGTGACCTAGACCGCTGTCTAGGTCTAGGTGTCGCTGATCTTGATCTACGATCGACATCGTGTCTGCTTGGAACCGGCGATTGGATGGTATTCTGTGTCCGGTTCCACTTATTGACAGCCGGGGTATGATATTCCTCTACTTCATTCCATGGAATACAGTCGTTGTCTCCTCTATCGTGTGGTTCTCCCTGACCTTCATATTGTTTTGATGAATACTTATATGATGCCGGAACTGTACTTACACGAATCTTTTTGTCTAAGCCATCCAGTTCAACAACTTCTAAAGAACCATCTCGTTGAGGTTGCATTCTGCCTTTAGTACTGGCAGACAAAGCTGGGATATCGACTCGGGTCACCTTGATGGGAGTAGCAGGGGGTATATAGAGATCATCATCTTCTTCCTGTTAAAGACAGATATTTACAGTTAGTTATAACACCTACCATAAGAGGCTGATGCAAGTTGAGGGGTTACCTGGGGGACAAATAATAGCTATATTATGATGTCTTTACTATTCTATTCGTTTGACGAGTGGGACTATGTCTTAAATTTAGTACTCTTCTAAAAGTACTCCATGAATGCGCACCTGGATATTACCAACTAATCTACCTCTATTTCTGCTAGCATTAAGTATAGATATCTTCATTTGTCCAAGCGTTATGTATTCTAGTGATGTATTATATGTTAATCGATAATAATTACTAGCATTCACAAACAGTTAGTTAATTACGCTTACGTTATCTTTTGACTCTTTTGGTGTCCGACTCTTGATGATTTTCTTCTGTGGTTGTTTTTTGTCATCAATCGTCTTTTTCAGTTGACGAACTGGTATAGGTTTATGTTTTCTTGAAGATCCACCATTTTCACCCTATAACAAAATTACCTAGCCTATAATGTTATGGAAGGGCCAATGCATGATATGTACTCACTACAATAATTCTAAAGCTAAACTTGTTCAACCGTTGTTAAAAAGTATAACTTTAGAAATGTATTAATGATTCATTTACAATGTCAAATTACAATAATGTTCTGTAGTGAGACATTTTGTTTTGGAAATGAATTGATGCGAAGGAGCAAGTGTAGTGATGAATACGGGTATATTTTGACAATAAATATACATGATTTGGATCTTCCACCCCCTTGTCCAATGTAAAAATAACAAAACGTAGCTTCGCGCCATCTCATTGGTTAATTGTTCGGAGCTGGATCTAGTGCAATGAACCAATGAGCATCGTTAAAGTGTTTGCCATTCCAAACAGTAGACGATGACTGACCAGTACGCCTGAGACCATGTATTGGAATAACTGTATGTTTGAGATTCAATAGAAAATAATTAATTAATTAATGCACCAATGGTTTTCTTTTTCATACTTTCTCTTGCGTCATTTCTACTTCAGCCTTCTTCGTGATAATTATATAAACATGTTGTAAATTCGTTACTTATGCTTTTATGTATATGTGCCATGTGTAGGTCAAGACACACACTTTTTCAGCAGAATGGAAAAATATTATTTGACATAAGAGGAAATGACAGTAAAAAATATGCCGTTGTATTACTATCACGATAATGAATAATTTGTTAACATATTATATTGTCCTATTACATAATACACTAAAATAACCACCTGGATTGAGTCAGTCAACTGGCCGCCCTTGCCTTGTGGGAAGACACGGTTACTGCTGGATTGCCGTCTCACCAGTCCCTTAGATCCACCGGCAATGTCCTCTACGATGGGAGGTAGGTGTTGTCCATCTACCGCCTTGGAGCGTTGTGTCCCAGCTCTCTGGGAATTGCCTGGAGTCTGGCCAGGAACATCACCTTGGGAGGAGAATTTCCTGTTACCTCCACCCACGTATTGACCGACCTGCTTGTTCACAGAGCCCGGGTGCCTTCCAATCACGTGGTACGTGTGTCCTCGGTTTTCTTCCATGGTTTCTGATTCGCCTTCTCGGTCATTGAGTGAAGCAACATTTAATACAACCGATCGACTTGTTAATGGTCGGCCGTCCAGCCCACACAGCTTGTCCCCGTCAGCTGCATCCATTCCATTGTCAGCCGTGATCGGCACTACCTCCGAGTCGCCGCGTGCCTTCCGGTCCTGGTCCTTCTTGTATCTCCAAACAAGCCATACAATCAGAATTGCTATTAAGATAATCGCAACAATACCAAAGAAAACTCCTAGACCAAGTGCAGCTGCAGAAACACCACCCCCTGCGGCTACAAAAGCAAAACGGATAAAATTATTACATAATGCAATGACTGGAATATGTAAAAACTTAACAATACAAAACATTAACCTATAGTTTATTGGAAAATGGTACAACTGGATGGCCTTCTGTCCACACATTTACATTGTACAGTTTAATATTGATAACATTGAAAGTGCAGGCAAAACGTGCAACAAAGAAACAACAAAGTGAAAGAACAAATCGGTTTTAAGAGGGATGCTACTGGTGGAGCAGGATATGATCGGCTAACGTGAACTCGTGGAGTTATCACTGTGCAAACGTACGTTGTTGGACGCTCTTGTATGGTGATACTATCATACAGTTTGGAAATGTTGGCAATATTAATATTCAAGTTGCTAACGGTTTGGTACGCATATTTTGTGGCGTGCCTCTTACTTAAACTCGAACCACTGGCTTTAAGCAGCACATTATAATAAGGAGAAAGGAAAAGGGATGTACACACACGCACGCACGCACGCACGCACGCACGCACGCATGTTAACAGAATATTAATACTCACGACATGAGGCTGCAAAAAAGATTTTTCAAAAATGTAAAGTACCGTAATGAATATTGTAAAATTAAATTTAATGAATCGATGCTATATCATAAATAGTTTATCTGATCACAATATTCTGGCAATATGCCAATACAAACAGTGATTGCAGAATAAATCAAGATACATGTAGGTGAAATCTGCTAATCATTTATTTCCATGTGATGAAATAGTCTGCCTGACTATAATGTGTTCTTACAAAATGAGATATATAACATAGATATATGCATATAACAGTTCAGAGATATAGCAAAATTATGAATCCGTTTATTAACAAAAACATAGCAAACATAAGCTACAATTTTTTAAAGACTATAAGTATCAATAATAATATTATAAACAATAATATAAACTGCTTTCTGATGTGTTAAAATGCTATTGTTACATACTGTACACAAATTGTGAAAAGTTAAATATTTCAATACGTAACACTTCATCATCATTATACTCTACGAAGTGTTAGGGATTTTAGTATAGTATATTATTATGAAAAACTTTTATTACAGTTTTGAAATAATACCTGTTTTTCCAAACAATGTTAATAATATCCAATGGTATGTCAATTTCAGTAATAATTGACAATAATAATTCTATTATATACAGACATATGAAAACTAAAAAGGTTGGGGGTAAAACCCAAGACAACAACAACTGCTCTTATCTAGGAGATCCTTATAACATGAACGTACTTGAGTTCATCAGCACTAGTGTTGCCCCTGGTAACGACACGGACGATGACGTTTGATTGGCTAGGCACGATCTTGGGTAATGAGTCATTAATAGGCTACCACCTGACGATGACAACATCTGCAAACAATTAATATTACACAATTAATAAAGGAAACAACAGAGAGTAGAACATCTGTTACATACCTTGATCTTTGCATAGAGATTCAATACGACACGGAGTCACAGACAATTCAAAGATGTACGATAAAAGGGATGACTTCCACTTTCCAATAGTGTTTTCGGGCGTCAATGGTTCTATTTGGTGGAGTAAGTTTGATAGTGCATATGTATCATTAGATCGTTTTCAAATTTAGTATTTCTGAGACTAAATGGAAAGATATTTAGGAAATTTCCTTTCATATTCTGGTACGAGACCAGTCATTACAAACACATTGATCAGTGTCCTGTAATTAACAAGATGATAGCATAGGCCATTAATTACATACCACACAAGATGATATCATAGGCCATTGATTACGTACCACACAAGATGATATCATAGGCCATTAATTACGTACCACACAATATGCTATCATAGGCAATTAATTAGGTACCACACAAGATGATATCGTAGGCCATTAATTAGGTACCACACAAGATGGTATCGTAGGCCATTAATTACCTATCACACAAGATGGTATCATAGGCCATTAATTACCTATCACACAAGATGGTATCGTAGGCCATTAATTACGTACCACACAAGATGATATCGTAGGCCATTAATTACCTATCACACAAGATGGTATCGTAGGCCATTAATTACGTATCACACAAGATGGTATCGTAGGCCATTAATTACGTACCACACAAGATGGTATCATAGGCCATTAATTACGTATCACACAAGATGGTATCATAGGCCATTAATTACATACCACACAATATGGTATCGTAGGCCATTAATTACGTACCACACAAGCAAACCTGAACGTAGAACTGTCGTTAATGGATACATCTGTGTTATAAAGAGTTAGGTATGTGTTGCTCCCGCTAGTCAAGCTATAAATGCACACCAGAACGCCAGAGGCTGAAATAAGCAATGTGTGAAATATATCAAAATAATATATTGTCAATCAAGCAGTAAACATTGAATGTACACACACAGAAAAACAATAGTTAGTTAGTTAGTTAGTTATAACTTATTTACATCGTATATAGAAGTGCTCAATATTTACCGAAATGGCAATACCCATTACTCAAATGAAATAGCACGGCTCAAATGATTGACGCTACTGAAATCAATTCTTCATCATAGCTTTGTTTGCACGAATCAACTAATCTAAACGACAAGATATTGACACGGTCAAAGTCGCATATCTGCACAAGGTAGAGTGGAATAGACATTAAGACAAAGTCGGGATGGCAAGCCATGATGATATAACATATTTGCATTATTATGCAATTGCTTCTAGCATTTTTCGAATAATTTGGGCAAAAAGTATGAACACAGTTTTGGATCTATACAGATCAAGGTAAACCTATTTTGTATCGTGTGGAGTAGTCTACTGTTTGAACATTGACTAAGAACAGGATTAAAGTAGCCGCATGTACGTGGGCCTCCACATTGTTTACAATTGATTGTGTTATGGTGCTTTAACAATTTGTGAAAACTACCCATGCATAATCTTACCAGAATACGCCACGGTGCTGGGGCAGAACGTATAATTGAACGTGATACCATACACTTCAGAACAGCCGTCTAGACGTGACTGCGCACTGCACTGGTTTCCGCTTCCGCTATCGTATGAATACTGCCAGTACTTATGGAGAGAGTCTGGACAATCTGATCTGGCGCTGGAAATGGCGTCTGTACGAAATATAAAGCGTCTAAATAAAGTAATGTGATTATAATACAGGTGCATACCGGTATAAAAGAACAGAATGAGAATACAGGAGCAGATCCAGGATGTTAGGAGAGTGGGTGATGGAGTGGAACCAGCACGTGATGGAGTGGTCGTATTCAGAATGGTGAGAAGTCTGATTAGAACTAGTCTAAGGTTCCTAGTATGTAGGCCAGATAGCATAATACTTATTAATACAATTCTTCGGTTCCCACGGACTTCCATTAAGTAAAATGGTGTAATTTTAAAAAGCCATGGATCAAAATAATTATCAGCATCCATGGCATGTTTTTTTTTTATATAGCTTTGTTGAAATATTCTTTGGATTTCGGTTTCGCCGTATAAATTGCATTGCATACAAAGAGCACACTTAATACACCCACAGTCGTCTTCCAACTTACCATTCTTAACAAGAACATTGTACGTCCCGACAGAATACGCAGTGCTATCGCATATCATGGCTGCAGTAATGGTTGTACCGTTCACGAACATCTTAACTCTGTCATTGCCAGCGTCAGGTTCTGATGCTATTAGAATGAATCAACAAAATGCATGGTCAATATTATACATGTGTAATTATTAATGTTTAAAGTCCATCGCACATGGCCAAAACCTCATTCATTTGCGCAAGATTTAAGTTAGTCCGATAGATCTGCCCTTAAACTTTTTTTATTTTTTTAAATTTTTATCGGTTGTTAGCGAATTGTTACTATGGTCGTCAATAGGAGTTTATTTGTCTAATGGAACCTGAAGCCTGTCCAGCAGCTACAGCTTATTCCAGAGACAATGGGCGTGGCGTCAGTTTGTCAGCGATACGTCAGCGATACGTCAGCGGAAACGTCATGTTGAACTCTTCTAGGGACCACGTCTGAGGATTATCAATGTGCATTATCTGTGGATTATCAATGGTACACATCTGCAACATGTATCTATAAAGTTAGCTTGTTGAATTATTTAAATGAATGGCACATTCTTCAATGCAGAAGTTTAGTGTACACGGTGGGGAAGTTGATCTGGAAAATCCTCGAAGCACTGTGGCCACCAGAAGTGTTCAAAGTGACGTTTCCCGGACAGTGTGACGTCAAAACCATTGTTTGGGATATTGGGTGTACGTCGCTCAACATCTATCTCCCGTTCGAAGCAGATAGTACGTGCGAGAAGTAAGTAAAGGTGCTATTCATTCCATACATCAACTTCTCACCGTCTGTATTGGTCTTTAACTGTTCACTTCATACAACATTCGTGCAACTTTCTCAAATCCGTACAAGAAGCTATTGAACCCGAATAACAACATGCCCTTGGGTGAGTTGGTTTTAATCATCTCTATAACTATCAGAACTGTACTAATAATGAGTTTACTTCATTGTATTTGGGGGGCATATTCTTTAAAACCGGGTTCTTTTTTTAATATAACATACCCGTCAAATAAACATGATACGACATATATATACTTACCAGATCCTAAATAATAGCGGTATGCATATGAGTTGATCCTTGTCAAGTCCATACACAGGTACGCATGCCAATAGATACCAAGATAGGACAAGATCTCTGATCTTTAGAAAAATAAGGTATATTAGTATTACAGTAAATGTTGGTAAACAGGTCTTATTTGTAAATTATGTAATTGTATGTGTGTGTGTGTATGTATGTATGTATGTATGTATGTATGTATGTATGTATGTATGTATGTATGTATGTATGTATGT